>CM038147.1:155375804-155652278 GCA_021437245.1 Aegilops speltoides | reverse complement strand
GACCTCGTTGAGATGGCTCAGCATGCGAGGAAGACTCGAGTTCAACCTGTCATGAAGCGTGCCTTCGTGGGCTGCATCCACGGAGAGGAACTCTCTGAAGGATCTGGAGATGGTGGTGAGACGGCCGTCCTCTCATACGATGATTCGTCCACCGGCTCAACAGATTCATTGTGCCAAGTGCAGGACGGCGTGCTCAGGGGCTGTTCCGATGGCACTAGTATTCCAGACCCCTGTGAGCCGCCAAGATGGGCAGGAGTCTTTTTGGCTGGGACTCAGCCCGGTTCAAACTCTACAGCTGCTACAACAATAACATCCGAGATAGGAGCAACCGGGGCAGGTGGCCCCGTGCGCCCGCCGGCTCAGGTGCTGATAGACCTCATGGACAAGCCTACGACCCTGTTAACTGCAACGGTTATTCCCGCGAATAAAGATGAGCATGACACGGAGGTGGCACGGGTGCGTGAGGAAATAGCTCAGGCGAAGAGGCCTTGGCAGCGGAGGACACTAGATTAGCCACAGAGCGGGCGGCTCTAGATGCCCGGGCGCAGCGGCTGCAGTCAGAAGCTTACCAGCTCACGATGAGCTTAAACGTGTCCAATGAGGTGATGAGGAGGAGACATCAGAAAACCCAGTCCCGTTTACCTCCGAATTACGACCCTCGGGTTCTTTTCGCTACACCCGGAGCCGGCCCAAGTAACCTGCCAGAGACCAATCAGTTTATGACAGCCGGAACAGGAGGGCCAGCTCAGCCTCGGGAGATGGCACCTCCTCATGTGAGCATGGCACCACCGCGTTATGTGCCGATACCACCGGGTCACTTTTCCAACCCCATGGAGAACTTAATCGCAGCTTCAACGCGTTTGGCGGCTCTTCCCATGGACGGTGATGACCCGACAGCAGTGGAGACCCAGAGGGTCAGAGAGCTTCTCCAGACGGCTTTAGCTCAGTAGGAGACCTATTCTTACAGCCGGGACAGGATTCATTCAACTCCCCCGCCTTGGTTAGCGCTGCCACGCCAGAACTGGAGCCCGAGTTACAGCAGGCACATGGAGTCTGAAGCTTTGTCAAGTAATGCCCAACGCCATAACCAGCCCGATGGCTATAAACTGGTGCAAGACCAAGTACGTCAGGAGAACGAGCGGGCGGCTCAGCTAGCGACTCAGCTAGCGGCTCAACAGACGGCACATCAAGATTTCCCAGAATACCCAACGACTTCCGTTGAGATGGGAGTAGCCACTAGAACCGGCGGTGTTCCTTGTCTGGTACTGGCTTTGCGTAATGTGTGGTTGCCCAAGGACTTCAAGGGACCTCAAAAGGTGCCGAATTACACGGCCGACTTGTAGCCCAGAGCTTGGATCGAAAGCTATGAGATGGCGATGGAGTTATTGGAAGTCAGCGACGCGGCGATGGCTAAGTACTTCACCATGATGTTAGATGGAATAGCCCGGTCCTGGTTGAAGGGTTTGCCACCCAATTCCATTGGTTCATGGGCAGAACTAAAGGCTCGCTTTATCCAGAACTTCAAGGACACTTGCAAGCAATCTATGTCGATTGTGGACTTGACAAATTGTAAACAGGAGGAAGGTGAATCTACGACTCATTGGGTACGCCGGGTCAAGGAGATAATACATTAAATCGACAAGATGGATGCCGCTCTGCAGATCCTCATCTTTGGAGAAGAATTGCCGTTTTGAGCCGCTGAGGCAGAAACTGGGCCTCCTTAAGCGTGATTGCAATGATATGGGAACGCTGATGGCGGCTTTAGTCAAATATGCCGATTCTGATAGTACCAAGGATCCCGCGTCTGATGAGGAAAAGACCGGGAAGGGAAAGAAGAACGACAATGGAAAGGGTCAGCAGCATAACCCGATGAATCAAGGAGGCAATAAGCGTAAGGCGGACGGTAACCCGAAGTTTGTGGCCAACGCCAATGCGCAAGGTAACAATCAGAGACGTAAGGGTAAGCCGCCTCGATCCGGCGGGTCAGGCCCATCTCTTGAGCAGCTACTCAATGAGCCCTGCCCGAGACACGGCACCAGGGAGCGGCCCGCCACACACCTTTGGAAAGATTGCGCGATCATGAAAGCGTTTAAGAATTCCAACACCTATGATGGCAATAATGGGTCTGTTGGCGATTCAGGGGCTGGCGGTTTTCATGGCCCGGGTGGCGGCTCAGGTTCCGGCTTTCAGGGACGTCAAGGCGTCTATAATCAACAACAATCTGGTCAAGGAGAGTAGCAGCAGCAGCAGTCGGGTTATCAAAGCAACCCTAAGCAGTTGAATGGTGGGCAGTACCACGTGTTTACCACTAGCTTATGCAAATGTGACCAGAAGGTTCATAAGAGGGCCGTGAATTCTGTTGAGCCGACAGTTCCTCGTTACTTGAGGTGGTCAGAACAGCCCATTGTATGGAGCAGAGAAGATCACCCTTCACGGGTCGATAATCCGGGCCAGTTGGCCTTGGTTGTAGCGCCTCAAGTTGGTGGATATAAATTCACTAAGGTACTCATGGACGGAGGTAGTAGCATCAATATCCTCTATTATGAGACCTTTCGACGCATGGGGTTAACTGATAAGAATCTGAGGACATCCAATACTGTTTTTCATGGAGTGGTTCCTGGTAAGTCGGCCTACCCAGTTGGCAAGATTGAGCTGGAGGTGGCCTTTGGAGATGAATATGACTCCAGGGCTAAGAAGTTGACGTTTGAGGTGGTCAAAATCAGGAGCCCGTATCATGCTCTGTTTGGGCGGCCGGCTTATGCTAAGTTCATGGCACGGCCATGTTATGTTTATTTGCAGCTAAAAATGCCGGGTCACAAGGGCACCATCACTGTGCATGTAAGTCGGAAGGTGGCGTTGGAATGTGAAGAAGGCGACGCGGCTTATGCTGAGTCTGCCTATGCAGCGGAAGAGCTCAAATTTTATCAAGATAATGTTGACCCAGTGGATATGACCTCCCTGAAGAAACCAACTACAGAGCATGACCCGGCGTTGAAGTTTAAATCGGCCGCCGAGACGAAGCTTGTTGACTTTATCCCAGGCGACTCTTCTAAGCAATTCAGCATCAGCAGCAATTTGGATCCCAAATAGGAAAGCGCGGCTCATCGAGTTCATCCGTGAGAACCGGGACATCTTTGCATGGAAACCTTCTAACATGCCGGGTGTACCGAGGGAACTCGCTAAGCACACTCTCAATATTGATCCGAAATATAAGCCGGTCAGGCAGTTTCTTTGATGCTTTAACGAAGAGAGATGGAAAGCTATTGGAGAGTAAGTCGCTCGACTCTTAGCGGCCGGGTTTATTATTGAAGTCTTTCACCCGGAGTGGTTGGCTAACCCAGTGCTTGTCCTCAAGAAGAACGGCACCTGGCGGATGTGCGTGGACTACACAGATTTAAACAAGGCTTGTCCAGCTGATCCCTTTGCTCTCCCCCGTATTGATCAAATCATTGATGCTACGGCGGGTTGTGAATGTTTGAGCTTTTTGGATGCTTACTCTAGTTATCATCAGATCAAAATGGCAGTTAAGGACCAGGAGAAGATGGCTTTCATCACTCCGTTTGGGGCCTTCTATTATGTATCTATGCCGTTTGGACTCAAGAGTGCTCAGGCGACTTATCAGCAATGTGTGCAGAACTGTCTACACGATCAAATAGGGCGTAATGTTCATGCTTATGTAGATGACATCGTGGTGAAGTCCAGAGAGAAGGAAACCTTAATATCCGATTTGAAGGAAACCTTTGATAATCTCCGGGTTTATAAAATGATGCTTAACCCGGCCAAGTGTGTATTTGGTGTACCTGCAGGCATGCTTTTGGGTTTTCTGGTATCAAACAGAGGCATTGAAGCTAATCCGGAGAAGATTAAGGCAATTACCTCTCTGGCTAAACCGTCGTGCATCAATGATGTTCAACGATTGGCGGGCCGTGTTGCCGCTTTAAGCCGGTTCATAAGCCGGTTAGGTGAGAAGGCCCTACCACTATATCAGATGATGAAGAAAATAGACACTTTTGTCTGGAGTGATGCTGCTGATGCTGCCTTTGAAGACTTGAAGAGACAGTTGTCTGAACCACCGGTTCTTGCAGCTCCCATTGATAAAGAGCCGTTGCTGTTATACGTGGCTGCCAATTCACGAGCCGTTAGTGTTGCCATTGTGGTGGAACGTAAGGAAGCTGACAAGGAGCATCCGGTTCAACGGCCGGTTTACTACATCAGTGAGGTGCTCATTGAATCTAAATAAATGTATCCACATTGGCAGAAACTTGTTTACGAAGTGTTCATGGCCAACCGAAAGTTGAAGCAGTACTTTCAAAGTCATCCTATAACTGTGGTAAGTTCTGCCCCTTTGGGAGATATCATCCAGAATAGGGAGGCCACAGGACGAGTTGCCAAGTGGGCCATCGAGCTTGGGCCTAATGATTTGAAGTATATGCCACGTACTGCTATTAAGTCTCAGGCCTTGGTGGACTTTATCAATGATTGGACAGAGTTACGGCCCCCTGAGGAGAAGCCAAATAACACATATTGGACTATTCACTTTGACGGGTCCAGGCAGCTAGAAGGCTCGGGGGCTGGAGTTGTTTTGACTTCCCCTCGAGGTGACAAATTTTGTTATGTGCTCCGGATTATGTTTCTGTGTACTAACAATGTAGCTGAGTACGAGGCCTTACTCCATGGTCTCCGGATGGCTAAGGAGATGAACTTAAGCCGGGTAAGATGCTTGGGCGACTCAGATCTCGTGGCTCAACAGGTGTCAGGCAAGTGGGATTCCAAGGATCCCCTTATGGTGGCTTATTGTCGTGAAGTAGATGCTGTGGCTGGTCACTTCAAGGGTTATCAAGTGGAGCACATTGATCGAAGGAAGAATGAGGCGGCTGATTCTTTAAGCCGGTTGGGATCCCAACATAAGTCGGTGCCGCCTAACACCTTTCTCAATATTCTACATAACCCTTCTATCAAGGTGCCTACCGAGGAGGAACTAGCGGTGCCAGACCCGGAGGCACAACTGGTGGCGGCTCTTCACGTTATCCCGGATTGGACAGTGCCCTATTTGGCTTATATGACTTGGGGTGAGTTACCTGAGGATGAGACCTTGGCAAGACAAATCGTTAGGCGCTCCAAATCTATGACAATTGTTAATGGCGAGTTACATCACCCAAGCGTCACTGGGGCGTTTCAGCGTTGCGTGTCACCTGCAAAAGGCCAAGAAATACTCTGTGAGATCCATGAAGGGGATTGTGGCCATCATGCCGAGTCAAAATCTCTTGTAGCCAAAGCTTTCCGTCATGGTTTCTATTGGCTGACGGCTCATGCTAATGCGGAGGATCTAGTCAGTAAATGTGACAGTTGTCAAAAGTTTTCACGATGAGCTCATGTGCCGGCTCAAGAGTTGAGGATGATCCAAATCACTTGGCCGTTTGCAGTCTGGGGGCTTGACATGGTGGGACCTTTCAAGAGGTCTAAGGATAAAAATACACATCTCCTGGTGGCAGTGGATAAGTTTACAAAGTGGCTGGAGGCGGAGCCAGTCAGTAAGTGTGATGCAGCCACGGCGGTTCAATTCATGAAAAAGGTGATCTTTCGTTTTGGTTTCCCACACAGCATTATAACTGATAATGGCAATAATCTCTCCAAGGGTGCCATGGAAGAGTTCTGTCAGCGAGAACATATCTGGCTTGATGTTTCGGCTGTTGCTCATCCTCAATCCAATGGTCAAGTAGAAAGAGCAAATCAAGAGATCCTGAAGGGTATCAAGCCACGGCTCTTGGTCCCCTTACAGTGGACTCCGGGTTGTTGGGTGGAGGAGTTACCTTCTGTGTTATGGAGCATCAACACTATGCCTAATAGATCTACAGGCTACACGCCTTTCTTTATGGTGTATGGTACAGAGGCGGTCCTGCCAAGTGACATCCAGCACGATTCACCCCACGTAGCGGCTTACGTTGAGGCTGATAACGAAGAGGCTCACCAAGATGCACTTGACTTGTTGGATGAGGAGTGGGACTTGGCAATAGCCCGCTCGGCGATTTATCAACAAGACCTGCGCCGCTATCACAGCGCCGGGTTAGGAGCAGAACCTTTCAGGAAGGCGACTTGGTGCTCCAGCTCATCCAGGATCAGTCTGATATGCACAAGCTATCCCCACCTTGGGAAGGGCCTTTTGTGGTCAGCAAGAATCTGCACAATGGGTCATACTACCTCATCGATGTTCGAGAGCACAAAGACTCACGTAAGTCGGAGGAGGAGACCCGCCAGCCGTGGAATATTGCTCATCTCCGGCCTTATTATACTTAAGCCACCGGCTTTCAAGATGTATATATTTTTTGACAATGTATATATTATATAAAGAAATAAAGCAGGACCTCCGTCCTTTTTACCCTCAAGAATCTATGTGTCTTCTTTATCAGGTAGTGGAGACAACCAACAGGGAGCGGATCACATCCGGATCCGGCTTTCCCTTTGGACTGTCTTATGATCATATCTGAATCTAGCCATGGTCACTCGGGGGCCCTGTTCGAACATAGGTCATATTCGAACCAAAGAGAACATAGCTGTCGATACCCACTTGATCGGCATATTGCCAAACCCACTCGGGGGCTTCTTGATCATATTTGAATCACAGCTTAACCCCTTTGGGTCTAACGTGGATCGTATTCGAATCAGCGTCATTAAACAACTCTTATGTTCACTTGGGGGCTACCTGTTCAAACTTAGGTCATATTCGAACCAAAGAGAACATAACTGTCGATACCCACTTGATCGGCATCGCCAAAGCCACTGGGGGCTATATGATCGTATCCGAATCTTAGCTTAACCCCTTTGGGACGGTTTTCTGATCGTATTCAAATCAGGAGCCTGTGAACATTGCTTATTATCCATATAAGTATAATTACTTTGACTATCTTGAGACCTTCTTGCAAGCATTATGAGATGGTTCTTGATTCTTCCGGTTTAATATTGATCACCTCAGGTTGTTAAAATGCCAGGTGAACATCTTATAAGTAGGAAAGATTATCAAGGGGATTGCAGGTATGTTATTATGATTATGTTTAACAAATATAATCATAAGCCGGCCTGTATGTGATATTTTTTGTTCGTGTTCCGGGTTATCAATACTTTATATAACCCGTGACGCAATAAACTGCCAAGGAATTTTTGCTTGTTTTATGTGCAGGGTAAGGCAAAACAAATTTAAACATTAAGGAAACACTCAACATAAGCCAGAAGTTTATAGCGATGGCGGCTTAAGAAAGTATTAAGCACCAGGAACATGCGCGAAGGCATGACAAACATTGAGAAGTTTTTACTACCCTATTACAAGACTTCCCGAGTCTGAATAAATGAAGCATTGTTTTTTGCAAAGTTATCAAACGCATGACATTTCATTCCTTCGGCGGGCTCGACGATTCCGGGTTATCCTTCTCGGCCTCTCCGTCGGTTGCTTTGTCCTGGAAGGTTGACGAGGCCCAGTCAATGCCACTCAAGGCTTCAAACTCAGCCTCATCATCTATTAAACCGGCCGGGTCCACTTCAGGGGCAAAAGTATGCTTACGCGTTGGACGGATCAGGCTGACTTGATCATATGGAATGTTGGGAATTCTCCGGTTCTCGCTATCATAGCCCGGCGAATACTTGGTAAGATCAGTATCATTCCCAATAAGGGTAGCCAAGGGACGTACGACTTTGACACAGGCGGTGAAATCTTGATCATCAAATGAAGTACCGTCCTCCTTCAGGCTCGGATATCCAAGAGTAAGGTCAGCCAGGTCAAGCTTTGGCATCCATGCCTTTGCCTGGCTTAATGTGGCCACAACCCCGGCTCTTGAAGATGCCCTCCTTAAATCCTGAATTCGCTGAGGTAGCACAACAAGATGCTTCAGCATGTCTTGCAGAAGGTGGGGAGTGGTATTTGATAAGGATACAATGGCCAGGGCACGTTGTGACCCGGAGTACAACTGTTCCACTAAAGTGTAAACCGCCTTAAGCTTGATCAGCATGTTTTGCTTGAGGTTGGTGCTCCTAGGACCTGTATGTTCACAAGCATAATAGTGAGCTGGAGGTAACTATTACAATAGTCATTGGAAGATTACCATGTTTGAGATTTCGCACAGTAACTTACCAAAGATGGCTGAGACCATTTGGGATATCTACCGTTTTAAGTCGGACAACTTGGTTGTTGCTTCTGCAAGAGATGCTTCTGCCGCCTCGGCTCGAGTCACCAGTGAAGCCTTCTCATCAGCCCAGATTTTCTTCTCTGACTCAAAATTTTGCTCAGCTTCTCTTGTTCAGAGACGCTGAATTCAAATTTGGAGTTGGCCTTCTGCGTTTCAAGCTCTTGAGTTTTCAGCCGGCTCTTCAGGTCAGCAATCTCCGACTCAAATTGACTTATGGTGGCCTGCATTGATACCGGGTTATGGTAAGAATCATGGTAAGGTAACATTCAAGTCCCAAGCATTTTACAAGTAAAGATACTTGGCACTTGGGGGCTAATGTATGCTTAAGAATTTTTAACCTACCCTGCCGGGTCATACATATTAAGTCTCAAGCACTTTACAAGTAAAGATACTTGACACTTGGGGGCTAATGTGTATCGCAAATTCAAACTATCATGCTATAGCCGGGTTAAATATATCTTTAAGCCGGACAAACCAATAGTAAGTAGATTTCTAAGTCTACATCATATTCACTCATAAGCAATAGACTTGGGGGCTGGTACAGTAAGTAAGATTCAGGAAAATAGCATAAGTTATACCTCAGATTTGTGCTATATTTGTTTCACCATGTCAATTTCCAGGTCACGATTATTATGCACTTGATTCAGATAGACGAGACTATATCACCAATGCTTAAGTAAGTATAGTCAGTAATGTCCTGCTTGGCTTTTCGGCGTTTGGCAAGTTCTTCCTTGGCAGAACATTTGGCAAGGACAGTAGGCCGCCCCGGTTCAACATATTGGCTTTTCAGATATTCAACTTCCGGGTCAGTCGTCTTGACCGGGCTAGGAGCTTCCGGATTATCAAAACTGTTGATAGCATCTTCGATAGGCGGGTCAGAAGTTGGCACCAGAATATCAGAAGCCGGTTCAGGCGGCGGTTGGTGGGTGGAGCTATCAGGAGCAGACATGTCTGGCGCCGGTTCAGCAACAATCGGGTCTTGGGACGGCTTATTCTTTCTTGCCCTCTTGTTGGGCTTCACTTGCAGGCTGTCAATAAAGGTAGAAGGATGAATATTAAAGCATAAGTAAGGTGAAATTTAAAGTAAATAAGGTTACATTACCCAGGAGCTGTTTTGAAAGCCGACATGTTTGATTGCATAGACTCTTCGGAGGAAGGAGAGGTATCCTGATAATTGGAGTCAAATGAATTGAGAGGTTGGCGAATCAAACCCGCCAAAGGTAAAACAGAATGTAAATTGGAGATAACCTCGGTCCGACGCTTCCTAGTTACATCGGGTAAGCCGGAGGAGAGTTCTGCGTCGTGATTGGCCCGAGTCTGCCTCCGGTTTTCAAGTTGTTGTTGCTTAAAAAGAAATTGAGGATCTTGGTAAGCTAGAGGATGTGAAAATCTTACTTTCCGGGTCACCCTTCGGATTTTTTGCTTTGGCAAAGGCTCTGAGTCGGAGGAGATTATAGTTACCTCTTTGTCAATTGCTTGACTATTCCCTGTATCCTCCTAAAAAGGTAGAATGTCAGTAAAATAACGACAAAGGAGTTAAGAAAATTAAAGGATTACCTCTTCATCATCTAAAGAAGAGTCATCCAATTTGAATAAGTCAGAGGCGCTGGGTTTCTTCTTCTTTGAGGTTCTAGTCTTGGCCGATTTCCTTTCAGTCTTTTTGGCTGTCCTGGCTTGTTTGGCAGCCTCATGGTCATACTTGACCTTCCAGAAGTTGTCACCGACCTGTGGAAAAAGATAAGGAATTATGAGTATAAATAAGGTATAACATGATAAAGAGTATTTGTTAAGATTGCTAACTCACTGCAAGAGCCGGGTTCTTCTTGAAGAAGGGAAGTAAGCCGAAGGCATTACTGGTTACAGTTCCTTCCTTCAGCAGTGACTGGGTGGTAGCATCTACCACATCATCTGGTAAGTCGTCAGGACTATGGCGCAGTGGATCATCCTTCTCACCCGTGTTAGTACACATTAAGCCGGAACAACGGCTTAATGGAAATATCCGTCAGGTGACCCAGACTCGGACCAGATCGATGTCGTTTAAACCATTTCCTAAAAGAGCTTTGATCTTCTTGATGGTGGGATTGAGAGGCAGACGCTCGACAACAGTTAATTTATCCGCCAGCGGATGGTTGGACTCAAGGCGCAGGGCGCGGAAGCCGGGTAGAGAACTCTCATCAGCCGGTGAAGTGTCCTGACAATAGAACCAAGTCTGATTCCAATATTTTGGATGACTCGGCAATTCAGCGTAAGGAAAAAGGCAATCCCTCCGCCGTTGAATTGAGATGCCGCCAAGCTCAAGACTAGGCCCGTTGGCACGTTCATTCTGCCGGTTCAAGTAGAAAAGTTCTCTGAACAAAAGCAGACTTGGCTCCTCTCCCAGGTACACCTCGCAGAAGACTTGGAAATTGCAAATATTTGACACGGAGTTGGGTCCAATGTCTTGAGGTCTAAGATCAAAGGAATTCAAAACTTCCCTGAAGAATTTTGAGCCGGGAGGGGCAAATCCTCGGTTCATGTGATCCGTGAAAATTATTACCTCCCCTTCTTTGGGTTGAGGCCTCTCTTCAGACGGGTCAGGGGCACGATAAGACATGATCTCCTTTTTTGGCAGATGGCCATACTTTACAAACTCAGCCAGTTTACTCTTAGTGACTATGGATGGGACCCAATTGCAGGTCACAGGGGCCTTGGTTGCCATGGGTGCCATGACAACAGTCGGCCTACGACAAAATAAGAAGTTCCGGTTCAATTTTAACCTGGAAAAAAACATTTTAATTATTCAATGAGGCAGCTTAAGAAGGGGCCTAATGATATAAGGATGACTATGCAGCAATATTTAAACCGCTACATGTATCAAAAGTAGTTCAAAATTCTTAAGGTCATGAGAAGCAAGCAAGGCTCACAGATCAGTGTTATTTATTTAAGCCGGCTACCTGGACAGTTGTGTTTAAAGACATTTGACAGAAGCAGTTTTCCGGGTGATAAAAACAAGTTTCATAATCTGCTACTGTTATTTGTGATCAAAAAGCTGTTCTGATAAGAAAGTTTTCTAGACCTAAAGCTGACGCAGACGTGTTCATAGGCTCGAATGAGGCTTTTATGCAGAGAAAGGGATCTGCTTTCTATCCAAAACAAGTGCGAAAACAACTACCGCAGCCATTTTATATCATCCTCAGATCAGAAGAGGCATCTAAGAGGAAAACTAACAAGGGTTTGGCTCTAATGGTGATGAACTCCGACGAACTCGAGGAAGCTCTAATGCGGATCTAAGCAAAGGAAGGGAAGGGAACTTACGTATCTGGATGGGCTGCGGAAGTTCGTCGCGTTTCTCTGGTCAAACCAGGTCGATGCAGCGGCCTGGGACGATGAAGACAGGAAGCTCGACAGCGGCGGCGGCGGAGCTCGAGAGGAGGCAGGAGGAAGAAGACGACTGAAAGAGGGAAGAATGGAAGACCCAGGTCGCGCCTATTTATAAGGAGAGGATAACTGAGACGGCATGGGAAACGAGGAGATAAGAGTTATTATCCAGCGGCCCCGAGGCCTTGGTTTTTGGAACAGTCAATAAAGGCAGAGATCCGTTGGAGGATACGGTGGAATAAAAAAGGGATTTAAGAAAGGATGACATCACGCCTGGTTAACACGGATCCAAAAGATGATGTCATGGCGGGTTAAAGAAAACCTTCTGCATGGTCAGACGACTGAAGATTTATTTCTTAAAGTATTTTAAGATTGACATGAACAGGTTCAAATCAATCTGGGGCATAATGTTGGGGATGTAACTATTTGTGTAAGCCGCCCAGGAGGGGCCGGGTTACGCAAAGAAGACTCACCAGAAAGAAGCCCAAGACCAAGCATGAAGATGGCGGTTCAATAAAGGGCTTAAGGCCCACAGGCAACTTAAGGCCCGTTGTAGTAAACCGCCATAATGGCATGACTTGTATCATAAGGTAGATTTAACTAGTCAACGAGCCGGACACTGTTTATGAGCCGGCCGAGACTCTGTAAGCCACATGGCGTCAACCCGTGTATATAAGGGGACGACCTGCTGGCGGCTTAGGGCAAGAAACAACTCGTCGAGAGCCGGGCATAGCGTATCTCGCTCCCTGGTCATCGAAACATCAATACCAACCCAACTAGACATAGGCCTTACCTTCACCGTAAGGGGCCGAACTAGTATAAAAACCTCCCGTGTCCCTTGTCCCGATTTAACCCCTTCAAGCTTCCTAGTTGCGATGGCTCCACAACTAAGTCCTTTCACGAGGACATCTGACGTGACAATTCCACGACAAGTATGGTGGGGCCATGAGGCCTGCGTGGCAGCATAGCCGGCCGCGGGAGGAGCGAGCAGGCAGTCCCACTGGCGCTTGTTTGAGTGGTTGGAGCATGGAGAGCAGAGATTGAAGAAGCACGACAACGGTTGGATGGACATCCAACAGTCATTGCTCTTGTGTGTTGACTAAGTTGATAGGGCGTTGCGTGTGTGTCAACCTTTTTTATGAAAGCATACGCATCAACCTGTAGTAGGTGCACAAGTCAGCCTCAAATCTGTGGAAAACAGCATACAAACTATCTGCCATTATTTCTAATAATGTACAGCCCATTTGCTAATTCTTAAGAATTTTTTCGGAGCCCATCTTCTTTTTTTAGCATTACACCCCATATTGTGGCCATGGTTAAAAACTATACAAAATTTTGCATATTTCGGTGCGGTCAACTATTTTTAATCCAGAAATATTGATTCACATTCAAACTATTTTGAAAAATAATTTATATAAATATAAAATCCAAATAATTGTCCACGCATAAAAATCAATGGAATTTAAAATCTTGTAATGAAAAAAATTGAAACTAATTCCCGGTTTGATGTGTTTTAAAAATGTACAACCCATTTCTGGGCAAACCGAATGAAACTCTTCTCGTCTTGAAAGATTTGCGGCCCAGCAGGGCCGATAAAGCAAGTAGGCCTTGTTTGGGTATTTCTTTTAAAAAATGGAACCGGGCTAGCCATTTTCAGCAAGAAAAAACACAACTGGGCTCATGATGTGGTAAACATAAATAAAACCCTGGCTAGACGGGCCACAGCCCCCGCACAGCTCCGTTGTTACCCTAATCCGTCACTAAAACTAGTATAAATAACAACTGCTTGTTCCTCAAAAAAAAACCTACGCGACCTGCTGGGTCCCTGGTGTCAGCCGCTCATAGTGTAATTCTCTCGTTTATTGACTACGTTGACAATGGCGTGAGCCCCAGATGTCCAACCATTAGGAGGAACCATATTTTTGGGCCTGTAATATAGAGGCACATGCTTGCGTGCTACCATGATGCTGGTGGGTCCCTACTGTTATTCTCTCGACGTACAGTCATCTCCTTGTTCCTCTTGGTTGTTGACGACGTTGACAATGCAAGAGGGCGGCGCTCCGCGCACGGCGAGCGAACCAAGGCTACAAGACAGAGGACGACAATGAGGCCTCGGGCGGAACGAACAGGAGCCATGGAAGATGCGCTGGTCCAGTCGAAGGCGGAGGGGAGTACGAGGGTTGACTGGTTCGGGCACGGGTGCGTGTTGGGGCTAACATCGCCGGAGAATAACAGGACATGTGTGGGAATAGAGGGAGGGACTGGCCAACATTGGAGGGTATGTATGGTAGGGCGGCGGAGGCGCAACCAGCCATGGTAGGCGGGAGCAGGCGGTGCCGACGGGGTGGTTTGGTTTGGGCGGCTGGAGGAAGAAGAAGACAAGAGATAGACGATACACGACAGATGTTGGATGTCAATCCAACGGCTGGTAGGCAGAATCGTTTGTTGACTGACTAGTAAGTCGACACCACCTTGGATAGGCTATTTCCTCGCGGGTCCCAAATGTCAGAATCCAAATCTGTCACGGTCATGCAGCCTTTCCTATGAAAATTTACAGCCCATTTGATGTGCTAGTTCTAAATAAGTTTGTGGGTGCTGGTGGGGGCTAATCACTTGGCTTCTGTAATGCACAGTGAGCTCAAGCAGCCGACGAGAGTGATGTTATTTCCCTTGGTTGGAATTTGTTACAATATTTCACTCTAAATTAAATGAATGGCAAGCCATTTGCTGTCACATCCCTAGTTCTGGTATGTCCTAGACTAGCTAGTCATTTGTGCATCATGTTTATATTCCATTTAAATTTGAAATGAGGATTGGTGAAACCCTCAGAATCATTTTTGAAATGACCCAAATAAAAATTTCTCCAAAAGGGTCCAAGAAAATGCTCATGTTGCCCTCTGAAAATATTGAACAGAGATAAAAATCAAACCAATATTTTTAGGAGCTCATAAGTATTTATTTTGGGCATTTGGATTAATCCAGTAATTATTTTGCCTTGGATATATAAATGTTATATATATAATATATGTCCAAAAATTATGTCATTTATTAAGGAGCTCTGGAATAATATAACTAGCTCCTGCAAAAATTGGCATAAGTAAATAAAATGATTTAGTGTTTAAAACTAAATCAAAACAAATTACAGAAAACAAAAAAAATAGAAAAAGAAATGGGAAAAACCATACCTGGGCCTCCTCCCTGTGCAGCCCAGCAATAGCCAGCGCCGGCCCAGCCCACTGGCCCCCTCCTCTGTCGTCTTCGTCCTCGACAGGGGGCTGGGCGCGTGCCCGCCAGCAGCAGCTCCGCCGCCACACGCCACCTCCTTCTCTGCTGCTGTCCTCCCCTCGTCGCTCTGGATGGCTCGGACGACGCCACGCGACGCCCGCACCTCTCTCCTCTCTCTCATTCCTTCCCCTTCCTCGTTCTCTCTCTCCCGACCGCACCCGAAGCCTTGCACCGACGCCACCGCTTCGCCCGTTGTCGCGACCACCGCCCTCTCGCCCTCTCTCTGTTCGCAAGTTCCGCACCGCCGTCTGCTACCTCCCGTGCCGAGCCATGTGACGCAGAAGCCTCGAGCGCCGCCATCGCCATCGTCTTCGCCTCCGCCGCCGCAGATCGCCATCGCCGCTTGTCGCTCTCAGCCAAGGCCCCGCCACAACGAGCAGCCCAAGTCCTCTGTGAGCCCCGCCGTGAACCCCCTCTCCCTGCTCTTCCGGCGCCCTCTAGCCCTCTGCCGCCCGCCGTGCTCGCGCCGCCGCCCCGAGCTCCGCTCCGGCGAGCTCCGCCACCCAGCTCCCCTAATCGCTCCACGGATGCGCGAGCCAGCTACGCCCGGTGCTCTCCGACGCCGTCCCCGTGGCCTGAATCGCGGACGCCGCCGCGTCCAGAGGTCGCCGGCGTTAACCTCGCCGGCCTGACGGGTGGGACCCGTCGGCCAGGTGATTAGCTTAGTGCTAATCACCGTTAACTAACCCCCCTGACACTGACAGTGGGCCCCAGCGCCACTAACCTTTTAATTAGGATCAAACTAACCCTGTTTAAACCCCCTGTCACTGACGTGTGGGCCCTGCGCGTCAGGTTTGACCTGGTCAGCGCCGTTGACCGCTGACGTAGTGCTGACGTCATGCTGACGCAATTATTTATTTTCTGGAATTATCTTAAAACAGGAAATTTCAGAAAATATTCAAAACTTCAAAAATTCATATCAATTCAACCGTAACTCAGATTGAAATAATTTATATATGAAAAATTATCAGAAAAATGCAATCTATCCATATGTTCTAGTTTCATGCATGAAAAACCAACTTATACATGCTGTATAGGTGAAAACACATAAATGGCATTTATAAAGACTTAGCTTGGAGTTGCATTTGAACTCTTGATTCAAATGGACTTCAAGCAAATGAATGCTAGCTGCATTAGCTCAAACAGCATCACATCTACATGCCATGATCATGCATCATATTGTTGCATATGCTTGTGTTTTGATTGTTGGCACTGTTCCTTCTCGATAGGTCCCGCTCAGGAGAGTGCTCGAGAGTACTGTCTGTGAAGCGAAGCCTCCTCTGTTGATCTACCGGGCAAGCAAACCCCTTGTTCATTCCGATAAAATCCTACTCTCTCGCTCCTGCTCTCGCTTATTGCATTAGGACAACAACGATTCATCTCCTACTTTGTCTTTGCGGTAGTTGAACCCATTCCTCTGCATGACCTGTCATTGCCACAGTAAATAGTTGAAACCCACTAGCATGTGTAGGAGTTGATTGAGCCCATGTTGTGTTTACCATGCTATGCCTGCTATTGCTTAGAGTTGTGCCAGGTCTGATTCACTGGGAATGAATTGGAGTGTTATGAGTTGTTACGTGCTTTGAGAGTTAAGTGTGTGAACACGATTTGGTAAAGGTAGCGGTGAGAGGCCATGTAGGAGTACATGGTGGGTTGTCTCACCGAACCGTCCTTAAGCCTCGAGTTCTATGTATGTTGTCCAATGACTCGATACTACCACACATTGGGTTCCGTAACTCGCCCCTTTCGACTTATTAACCAACTTGATCTCTGTCCGAGTCGCAACTAGTTTCGTGTTTGTAGGTAGTGTTAGTAGTCTACCAAGTGGCACCCGCCGTGGGCTTGGGACGACTAGGCACAGTGTACGGTGTACCGAGTGGCACCCGGATGGTGGGCTTGGGAACCTGCTCACATCGTTTGGGGCCGTGGCGACACCGGCCGGATCTCCTTGCGGATAGAACCGAATAGGCGATAAACCCGGCTAGAGTCTTGTGTGGTTAGTCGGTCGTGGCCGACACCCTCGCCAAAGCTTCCGCTTGAAGGTTGCCGAGATACATGATGTGTACATGGCGGTAAGTGGCGAGAGCGTGTGTGAAGAAGTACACCCTGCAGGTTAACATGATCTATTGAATAGCCGGGTCATGGTTATGGACTTCTTGGATGCTTACATGGTACATAGATAACTTAAAGTGGATACTATAAAATGCTCAAGACAAGTGTGAGTGCTATGGATGGCCTTCTCGTAGGGAGACGGGAATGAATCCATAGTAGTGTATTGAGTGGTGATTAGTGGACTCGTGTCCTATATCACCTCAAAGAAGTTACGTAGTCGTAGAACAGGATAGCCACGAGTCAAAGCTGGCTTGCTGCAACTAAACCCCACATTACCCTCTTGATACAAATGCATGTATGATAGGATCGATGTAAGTCTTGCTGAGTACCTTTGTACTCATGGTGCTCTATTTATGTTTTTGCAGCGGAGACTTGGTCTTACTAGTGTTTTCGTGGACTTGACGAGTAGCTTGTACCTCAGCTACGATCTTGATCGGATGTTGTAGATAGTCGCTCTTGACCTTTTTCATTTGTAGATGTCTGTACCTGGACATGTAATGCTTCCGCTTGTTGCTTGTATGCTCTGTATGATGGGTCTTGTGACCCTGTTTGCAATAAATGCTATGATGGCTCTTCCGAGCCTTTATCTATATGAGTTGTTGAGTTATCTTTGTGATGCCATGTTGTATAAAGCACATACTTGCATGTTATGCGTCGTGTAATGTGTATTGCTATGTGTGGGATCGACTATCTAGTTGTTTATCTTTAGTAGCCTCTCTTACGGAAATGTCTCCAAGTGTTTCCACCGAGCCTGGTAGCTTGCTACCGCTCCTAACACTTAGGCTGGCCGACATGTGTCCTTCTTCGTTCTCGTATCCGTCCCTTCGGGAAATGTCACGCGATGAATACCGGAGTCCCGTTAGCCGCTTCTGACCAGTTCACCGAGTCTGTTAGCCAGTGCTACAGCCTGGATTCACTCGTGATGACCGACACGTTCGATCTTTGGGTCATGGATGCTGTCCTGTAAGTTTGTGCCACTTTGGGTTTACGACTAGCCATGTCACCCGGGCTCCTTATCATATGGATGCTAGCGACACTATCATATACGTGTGCCAAAAGGCGCAAACGGTCCCGGGCATAGGTAAGGCGACACCCGTGGGGATACCGTGCATGAGGCCGCAAAGTGATATGAAGTGTTACATGCTAGATCGATGTGGCATTGAGTCAGGGTCCTGACAGCTTTGGTATCAGAGCCTGACTGCCTGTAGGATTACCAAGCCAAACTGGTCGAAGTTGAGTCTAGAAATTCTTTAGTTATATAAGGGAATTGATTGTGGGAAGGAACGTAAGGCTCTTTTACTCCTTATACCTCATGGCCTTCTGATCTGAGTCATCCTATCTTTCCTACGGGGTTAAGGAACTAGGCTATCTCTTCCGTCTATTAGGATCACGTGTTACTACTCTGTAGTCCCTTAGGATTAGTTGATCAGAGTCATACCCCAGTTTCGGGTACTTCCGGTGTAGCCTGTTTAGTATGATCTTAGAACCTTGGATGATGATGTTGAGTATGTTATTACCCCATTTTAGCAGGATGTCTCATTCTGAGCATTTTACTTGCCGTTATCTTTGCGGAATTGACCTAGGAGTCCGAGAGTTACTAATTTCCTTGTCCTACATTCTATAGCCCATAGTTGATGCTGATTCCGCCTTTGGTTTCGTTCTCAGGATGTCATCAGCTAAGCGAAGTTCTATTGCTCATAGCCAGAACCACGGAGATGGTAGGGATGAGGATCCTCCCGACCAGCCTTCGTTGACAGAGTTCATGCTAGAGATGGAGAGAAACAAGCGTGAGTCTAACCGCTTGTTGGCACGTATCGAGGAGAACACCGCACATCAGTTCAAAGGATCTGTGACCATTCATGACTTTATTCGTTTGCACCCACCTACCTTTCATCATTCCATCGAGCCACTCGATGCAGATGACTGGCTCCGTAGTATCACACATAAGCTGCGTTCCGCGAACGTAGCTGAAGATGACAAGGTCACCTATGCCACATACCACCTGGAAGGTCCTGCTAGTCTTTGGTGGCAGAACTATGAGACTATGCTTCCAGCTGGCCAGATTCCTACTTGGAGGATTTCACCGAGGCTTTTCATGAGCATCACATTCCTCGAGCCCTCATCGACCGCAAGAGAGAAGAGTTCGTAGTTTCACCCAGGTAAGATGGCTGTTGATGCTTACAGAGAGTTTGAGAACCTTGCCCGCTATGCATCGAGAAGAGGTGTCCACGGACGCCAAGAAGCGAGCTAGGTTCCGAAGGGTCTCAACCCCAAGTTGCGTCGTGATCTCCACCGCACCATTGCATACGCTCCAAGCTCTTGTGAACAAGGCCATTAATGCAGAGACAGCTCAGCTCACTTACGAGGAGTCTCGTAAGCACACCCGTGATTTGGGATCTTCCTCCGGTTCTAGTTCTCAGAAGCGCCGGATTTGGGTTCCAAACTCCGCTCTTCCTTCCGGATATTCACCAAGACCATCCTTTGTGGTGCCTTCCCCAGCTCAGCAGTATGTTCCACCCAGGCCTACTGGTAGACCGCTTGTCAATGCGGGTCCACGTCCAACTTCAGGGACTTGCTTCACATGCGGGAAGCCAGGACACTATGCACGTGACTGCTCTCAGACTAGTTATGCTCCACCCCAGCCCGAGAAGCCTGTTGGCTGTGTTAAGCCACCATGCAAGATGATCAGTGTCAAGTCAGCTTCCACTGAACGTGGACGCGTGCATCACGTCTCAGCTAAAGACGCTCATGATGATCCAGATGTCGTTCTTGGTACACTTCTTGTCAATTGTCATCCAGCATCGGTTCTGTTCGATACTGGAGCGTCTCACTCCTTTATTTCTGAAAGCTATGCTAACTTGCACAACATGTCATTTTGTGATATGCCCTCTCCACTAGTCATTCAAACTCCTGGATCCAAATGGCAAACTTCTAGTGTAAGCCATGGTAACGAAATCCTTGTTGACAGACTTGTATTCCTTGCATCACTTATAGCCCTCAAGTCTACAGATATTAACATCATCTTGGGTATGGACTGGATGACAGCTCATTATGCCAAGATTGATTGTTACACCAGGTCCGTTCAGCTTACACACCCATCTGGCAAGATAGTCACTGTCTCCACTAGAGTTGCAAGGCGTCAGCTCTATTCTCTTAATGCCAGCCCTCTTCCAGACCTTGAAGATATCCCGGTAGTCCGTGACTTTCCGGATGTCTTTCCAGAGGAACTGCCAGGTGTTCCACCTGACAGAGATGTAGAGTTCGTCATAGATCTTATCCCAGGAACCGCTCCAATCTCTAGGAGACCTTACAAGATGGCACCCTTAGAACTAGCCGAGCTTAAGAAACAACTTGATGAGTCCTTGCAAAAGGGTTTCATCCGTCCTAGTTCTTCTCCTTGGGCTTGCCCCGTCCTCTTCGTCAAGAAGAAGGATGGTACGGACCGGATGGTTGTAGATTATCGTCCCGTTAATTTGGTCACGATAAAGAACAAATATCCGCTCCCCAGGATCAACGACTTGTATGATCAGCTCGCTGGATCCTCAGTCTTCTCCAAGATGGATTTGAGGTTAGGCTACCACCAAATCAAAATCAGAAATGGGGACATTCCCAAAACGGCTTTTGTCACTCGTTACGGCCAGTACGAGTACACCGTCATGTCCTTCGGTCTAACGAACGCCCCAGCTACCTTCTCCCGCTTGATGAACTCGATCTTCATGGAGTACCTAGATAAGTTCGTCGTGGTTTACCTCGATGATATTCTTATTTACTCGAAGAACGAGGAAGAGCATGCCAAACATCTTAGACTTGTATTAGAAAAACTCAGAGAGCACCGCCTTTATGCCAAGTTCTCCAAGTGTGAATTTTGGTTGCCAGAAGTGACCTATCTAGGCCATGTGATCTCTGGTAAGGGCATTGCCGTCAATCCCGAGAGAGTCAAGGCCGTTCTTGATTGGACTCCACCTGAAACCGTTAAACAAGTTAGGAGTTTCCTTGGTCTAGCCAGCTATTGTCGCCGCTTTGTTGAAAACTTCTCCAAAGTAGCCAAACCCCTCACGGAACTTCTCAAGAAAGATAAAAAGTTTGAGTGGTCCCCACAGTGTGAGTACAGTTTTCAGGAACTGAAAAGACGCCTGAATTCTGCTCCCATACTTGTGCCACCGGATTTCACTAAAGACTTTGTTATCTACTGCGACGCCTCACAACAGGGACTAGGTTGCATTCTTATGCAGGATCGTCATGTGATCGCCTATGCATCTCGACAGTTGCATCCACATGAGGAGAATTATCCCACACATGATGTAGAGCTTGCAGCCGTAGTCTATGCACTCAAGACCTGGCGACATTACCTTCTTGGTAAACGTTGCGAGATCTACACCGATCACCAGAGTCTCAAGTATATCTTCACCCAACCAGATTTGAACCTTAGGTAAAGACGTTGGTTGGAGTTGATCTCAGATTATGATCTAGGGATTACCTACACCCCAGGTAAAGCTAATGTCATGGCTGATGCTCTAAGCCGTAAATCCTATTGCAACAATCTCATGTTGCAGCAAGGCCAACCACTTCTCCATGAGGAATTCTGTAAGCTTAACCTTCACATTGCTCCTCACGGATTCCTTTCTACCTTGGTGGCGAAGCCTACTATTGTGGATCGTATCATAGAAGTCCAGAAGCATGATACGGGAATCTCCTGAATCAAGAAAAATATCTCCAAGGGAGTAGCTAGTTGTTTCTCTATGGATGAACGAGGTGTTGTTTACTTTGGAAACCGCTTGGTGGTTCCCAAGAGTCAGCAGATGCAACAATTGATTCTTAAGGAGGCGCATGAATCTCCTCTCACAATTCATCCCGGTAGTACCAAGATGTATCAGGACCTACGCCAGAGGTTCTGGTGGACTAGGATGAAGAGAGAAATCGCCGACTTCGTTGCTAATTGTGACGTTTGTCGTCGAGTTAAGGCAGAGCATCAAAGGCCTGCTGGCACCCTTCAGCCTTTAGCTATTCCTGAATGGAAATGGGATAAAGTTGGTATGGACTTCATCACCGGCTTTCCGGGACCAAGAAAGGAATAATGCTATCTTCGTAGTCATTGATCGCTCTATCCAAAGTGGCGCACTTCCTTCCTGCTCGAGAGAGTATCACTTTGCTAGTCAGCTCGCCGACTTATATATTCTCTAATAGTGTCACTTCATGGTGTTCCACTAGAGATCAATTCAGACCGTGGCAGTCTTTTCACTTCTCATTTCTGGGAGAGTTTCCAAACTGCCATGGGAACCCATCTTTCCTTCAGTACCGCTTTCCACCCTCAATCAAGTGGTCAGGTGGAACGGGTCAACCAAATTCTCGAAGACATGCTCAGAGCTTGCGTTATCTCATTCGGTATGGATTGGGAGAAGTGTCTTCCTTTCGCCGAGTTTGCTTATAACAATAGCTATCAATCCAGTCTCAAGAAAGCTCCTTTTGAGATTCTCTATGGACGAAGATGTCGAACACCGTTGAACTGGTCAGAAACCGGTGAAAGACAATTCTTTGGACCGGACATGATCCAGGAGGCAGAAGAGCAAGTTCGCATGATTCGTGAGAATTTGAAAACAGCCCAGTCTCGTCAAAAGAGCCAGTATGATCGTCATCATAAGGATATGACTTATGAAGTTGGCGACAAAGCTTACCTTCGGGTTACTCCTTTGAAGGGTACCCATCGTTTCGGTATCAAGGGCAAGTTAGCTCCTCGTTACATTGGTCCTTTTCGCATTCTCGCTAAACGAGGAGAGGTTGCCTACCAGTTGGAACTACCCCCACATCTTTCTCGAGTTCATGATGTCTTCCACGTCTCTCAACTCAGGCGTTGCTTCTCGGATCCTATCCGTGGAGTGGACCACGAAACGCTTGATCTCCAAGATAACCTCACATATCGAGAGTATCCGGTTCGCATTCTTGATCAAGCAGAGCGTGTCACTCGACGTCATAACATCAAGTTCCTCAAGGTTCAGTGGTCTCATCATTCCGAGAGAGAAGCTACTTGGGAGCGAGAAGATCGTCTTCGACTGGAGTACCCCACCTTCTTTCCGTCGACCCTCGAATCTCGGGACGAGATTCTTTCAAGTGGGGGCGAGTTGTCACATCCCTAGTTCTGGTATGTCCTAGACTAGCTAGTCATTTGTGCATCATGTTTATATTCCATTTAAATTTGAAATGAGGATTGGTGAAACCCTCAGAATCATTTTTGAAATGACCCAAATAAAAATTTCTCCAAAAGGGTCCAAGAAAATGCTCATGTTGCCCTCTGAAAATATTGAACAGAGATAAAAATCAAACCAATATTTTTAGGAGCTCATAAGTATTTATTTTGGGCATTTGGATTAATCCAGTAATTATTTTGCCTTGGATATATAAATGTTATATATATAATATATGTCCAAAAATTATGTCATTTATTAAGGAGCTCTGGAATAATATAACTAGCTCCTGCAAAAATTGGCATAAGTAAATAAAATGATTTAGTGTTTAAAACTAAATCAAAACAAATTACGAAAACAAAAAAATAGAAAAGAAATGGGAAAAACCATACAGGCCTCCTCCTGTGCAGCCCAAAGAATAGCAGCCACTGCCCAGCCCATCGCCCCTCCTCTGTCGTCTTCGTCCTCGGCAGGGGGGCAGCGCGCTGCCGACGCCAAGGCCCGCCAAGCCACGCCACCTCCTTCTCTGCCTGCCTGTCCTCCCCCTCGTCGCTCTGGATGGCCTGGACGACGCCACGCGACGCCCCGCACCTCTCTCCCTCTCTCTCATTCCTTCCCCTTCCCTGGTTCTCTCTCTCCCGACCGCACCCGAGCGCAGCCGACGCCACCGCTCGCCGTTGCCGCGGCCACCGCCCCCTCCTCGCCCTCTCTCTGTGTCTGCAAGTTCCGCGCCGCCGTCTGCTACCTCCCCGTCGAGCCACGTGACGCAGGAAGCCCTGGAGCGCCGCCATCGCCATCGTCTTCGCCTCCGGCGCAGACGCCATCGCCGCTTGTCGTCTCCAGGCCCGCCACAACGAGCGCAGCCCGCAAGTCCTCTGTGAGCCCCGCCGAACCCCCTCTCCTGCTCTTCGGCGCCCTCTAGCCCTCTGCCGCCGGCCGTGCTCCGCCCGCCCAAGCCTCGCTCCGTGAAGCTCCGCCACCCAGCCCCCCTAATCGCTCCACCAGATCTGCGAGAGCTCGCAGCTACGCCCGGTGCTCTCCGACGCCGTCCCCGTGGCCTGAATCGCGGACGCCGCCGCGTCCAGAGGTCGCCGGCGTTAACCTCGCCGGCCTGACGGGTGGGCCCCGTCGGCCAGGTGATTAGCTTAGTGCTAATCACCGTTAACTAACCCCCCTAACACTGACAGTGGGCCCCAGCGCCACTAACCTTTTAATTAGGATTAAACTAACCCTGTTTAAACCCCCTGTCACTGACGTGTGGGCCCTGCGCGTCAGGTTTGACCTGGTCAGCGCCGTTGACCGCTGACGCAGTGCTGACATCATGCTGACGCAATTATTTATTTTCTGGAATTATCTTAAAACAGGAAATTTCAGAAAATATTCAAAACTTCAAAAATTCATATCAATTCAACCGTAACTCAGATTGAAATAATTTATATATGAAAAATTATCAGAAAAATGCAATCTATCCATCTGTTCTAGTTTCATGCATGAAAAACCAACTTATACATGCTGTATAGGTGAAAACACATAAATGGCATTTATAAAGACTTAGCTTGGAGTTGCATTTGAACTCTTGATTCAAATGGACTTCAAGCAAATGAATGCTAGCTGCATTAGCTCAAACAGCATCACATCTACATGCCATGATCATGCATCATATTGTTGCATATGCTTGTGTTTTTGATTGTTGGCATCGTTCCTTCTCGATAGGTCCTGCTCCGGAGAGTGCTCGAGAGTACCTGTCTGTGAAGCAGTGCCTCCTCTGTTGATCTACCAGGCAAGCAAATCCCCTTGTTCATTCCGATAAAATCCTACTCTCTCGCTCCTGCTCTCAGTTATTGCATTAGGACAACAACGATTCATCTGCTACTTTGTGCTGCGGTAGTTGAACCCATTCCTCTGCATGACCTGCCATTGCCACAGTAAATAGTTGAAACCCACTAGCATGTGTAGGAGTTGATTGAGCCCATGTTGTGTTCCTACCATGCTATGCCTGCTATTGCTTAGAGTTGTGTCAGGTCTGATTCACTGGGAATGAATTGGAGTGTTATGAGTTGTTCTGGTGCTGAGAGTTAAGTGTGTGAACACGATTTGGTAAAGGTAGCGGTGAGAGGCCATGTAGGAGTACATGGTGGGTTGTCTCACTGGAACCGTCCTTAAGCACTGAGTTCTATGTATGTTGTCCAATGACTCGATACTACCACACATTGGGTTCCGGTAACTCGGCCCCTTTCGACTTATTAACCAACTTGATCTCTGTCCAGGAGTCGCAACTAGTTTCTGGTGTTTGTAGGTAGTGTTAGTAGTCTACCAAGTGGCACCCGCCAGTGGGCTTGGGACAGACTAGGCACAGTGGCACGGTGTACCGAGTGGCACCGGATGGTGGGCTTGGGAACCCTGCTCACATCGTTTGGGGCCGTGGCGACACCCCGGCGGATCTCCTTGCGGATAGAACCCTAATAGGCGATAAACCTGGGCTAGAGTCTTGTGTGGTTAGTCGGTCGTGGTGACACCTCGCCAAAGCTTCCGCTTGAAGGTTGCCGAGATACATGATGTGTACATGGCGGTAAGTGGCGAGAGCGTGTGTGAAGAAGTACACCCTGCAGGTTAACATGATCTATTCAATAGCCGGGTCATGGTTATGGACTTCTTGGATGCTTACATGGTACATAGATAACTTAAAGTGGATACTATAAAATGCTCAAGACAAGTGTGAGTGCTATGGATGGCCTTCTCGTGAGGGAGACGGGATGAATCCATAGTAGTGTATTGAGTGGTGATTAGTGGACTCGTGTAGCGCCATATCACCTCAAAGAAGTTCGTAGTCGTAGAACAGGATAGCCATCGAGTCAAAGCTGGCTTGTCGCAACTAAACCCCACATTACCCTCTTGATACAAATGCATGTATGATAGGATCGATGTAAGTCTTGCTGAGTACCTTTGTACTCATGGTGCTCTATTTATGTTTTTGCAATGGAGACTTGGTCTTACTAGTGTTCTCGTGGACTTCGACGAGTAGCTTGTACCTCAGCTACGATCTTGATCGGATGTTGTAGATAGTCAGGCTCTTCAGCCTTTTTCATTTGTAGATGTCTGTACCCAGACATGTAATGCTTCCGCTTGTTGCTTGTATGCTCTGTATGATGGGTCTTGTGACCCCTGTTTGCAATAAATGCTATGATGGCTCTTCTGAGCCTTTATCTATATGAGTTGTTGAGTTATGCTGTGATGCCATGTTGTACAGCACATACTTGCATGTTATGCGTACGTGTAATGTGTATTGCTATGTGTGGGATCTGACTATCTAGTTGTTTATCTTTAGTAGCCTCTCTTACCGGGAAATGTCTCCAAGTGTTTCCACTGAGCCCTGGTAGCTTGCTACTGCTCCGGAACACTTAGGCTGGCCGGCATGTGTCCTTCTTCGTTCCTGTGTCTGTCCCTTCGGGAAAATGTCACGCAATGAATACCGGAGTCCTGTTAGCCCGCTACAGCCCGGTTCATCGGAGTCTGTTAGCCCGTGCTACAGCCCGGATTCACTCGCTAATGACCGACACGTTCGATCTTTGGGTCGTGGATGCTGTCCTCGTAAGTTTGTGCCACTTTGGGTTTACGACTAGCCATGTCACCGGGCTCCTTATCATATGGATGCTAGCGACACTATCATATACGTGTGCCAAAAGGCGCAAACGGTCCCGGGCATAGGTAAGGCGACACCCGTGGGGATACCGTGCGTGAGGCCGCAAAGTGATATGAAGTGTTACATGCTAGATCGATGTGGCATTGAGTCGGGGTCCTGACATTTGCCTTATTTCAAAGAAAATATGACAGTCACAGCCGAGTTGAAAAGGGCAGGAACATCTAACTCCAGCTTACAAACTGTACAAAAGCACGAGGGTTAATTGTTCATCAGGTTTACAAAAAAACCCAGGTTGAAAAGGGCAACAACATCTAACTCCAAAGACTGTTTCGGCAGATCCGCAGTCAAATGGATCGGTCAGGTCCATACAATGAACATCCTGGGTCGTAAAATTTACTGGATTATGACGATAATATGTTGTAAATAGAAGCCCAACACGTTCAGAAGCTCTTTTGCCCACCTGAAACTCCTTTTTTTGCTCTTTGACATACCCATCCGTCAAAACCATGCTGCTGATAAACTTAAGCCTAATGGACAATAGTAACCTCGCATTCAGCAGGAAGAATGTGACAAATCTAGTGTTTGCACGGTTGGCTACATATCGTTCGAGGTTATTGTCTTCAATCGAATCTCATGAGAAGTGAGAAATCCCGATTCTTACGAATCCACCAATTGGTTATGACTTTCTTACCCCGTCCTGTTGCCTAAATAGACATGAAGATTGAAAACAGTTAAGGTCTAAAAAAAGAGTGTCGAAAGAGCAACAGCTGAACGGTTAATTCTAGTACACTATATGTGGGCTTCCAATGTGCGTGAAATTATCACCTTTATATACAACTTCTCCAGACATGG
This sequence comes from Aegilops speltoides, assembly GCA_021437245.1. Taxonomy (NCBI): domain Eukaryota; kingdom Viridiplantae; phylum Streptophyta; class Magnoliopsida; order Poales; family Poaceae; genus Aegilops; species Aegilops speltoides. The sequence goes on along the minus strand of CM038147.1, from coordinate 155,624,679 downwards.
AAAGCACTGCAACAAGCCAATAATCTTGTTCAGATCAAAACTATTCATTTGGATATATAAGATCTTGACAGAATCCAACACCATTGATAGGCTATCCATGGAGAAACTCTTCATTGAGCATAGAACATAATATTAGTACAAAATGTGTACTCCAAGATGATATATAGCTTATGCACAGAAATTTAAAATGCAGCTTATGGTAACAAGTGTAGATGATAATATAAAGTACCTGAAGAACTGTGGAGCCAAACACCATATTGAAATGAGCACAGAGATCATGTATTACACCCAAGGTCTCCAGTTTAGGCGCAGAGAGGACGATTATTTGCAATAGTGAATAACTAGAAGCAAGGATCAACCTTTGAAGGGACATCTTGGATGATGAGCTGCCTTCCGTCAAAAGAAATTCCAATTCTTACAAGGTTAGGCGACTTTATTTGGAGACAACCGATTCTAACTGTGAAAACAAGCACCAAGCACTCCAGGGCAGGGCAACTGGAGTGGATGATGCTGTGCAATGAGGCCTCCGATATACGAACCTACACAAGTGAAAGTTTCTTGAGAAATGGGAGTCGAAGGTTTAGTACCAGATTGTCTGGTAGGTAGCGCAACGCAAAGGTGACGGTGTGGAGAGAGGAGGAAAACCGCGAGATGGACAACGGTGCTGAGGGCACAAGTTCATGGCGTTCGGTATGTGGTATGTGATTTCCAGGGGAATAGTAGAACTCAAGCAGCTGTAGTTCTGTGGATTCAGGGGATTTCAGCCAGGCGTCCACCACACAGGGCATGGTATGCTTGCTCAGGTAGCATGACAGGATGCATAGGCTTTGAATGGAGCCCTGGTGGGAGGAGATGATGGCTGATACGTCTCCAACGTATCTATAATTTATGAAGCATTCAAGCTATATTATTATGTGTTTTGAATGATTATGGGCTTTATTATACACTTTTATATTACTTTTGGGGCTAACCTATTAACCGGAGGCCCAGCCCATATTGCTGTTTTTTGCCAGTTTCAGTATTTCGAAGAAAAGGAATATCAAACGTAGTCCAAACGGAATGAAACCTTTGGCATCGTGATTTTTTGGAAGATTATCATCCTGGAGGCTTGGAGATCAAGTCAGAAGACCCTCTAGGAGCCCAGGAGATAGGGGGCGCCCCCCCCTACAGGGTGCGCCCCCTATCTCGTGGGCCCCTCGAGCACCTCCCGACCGACTTCTTTCGCCTATATAAACCTACGTACCCTAAAACCATCGAATATCAAGATAGATCGGGAGTTCCGCCGCCGCAAGCCTCTGTAGCCACCAAAAACCTCTCAGGAGTCCATTCCGGCACCCTGCCAGAGGGGGAACCCATCATCGGTGGCCATCTTCATCATCCCGATGCTATCCATGATGAGGAGGGAGTAGTTCACCCTCGGGGCTGAGGGTATGTACCAGTAGCTATGTGTTTGATCTCTCTCTCTCTCTCGTGTTCTCGACTTCACACGATCTTGATGTATCACGAGCTTTGTTATTATAGTTGGATCTTATGATGTTTCTCTCCCTCTACTCTCTTGTGATGAATTGAGTTTCCCTCTTGAAGTTATCTTATCAGATTGAGTCTTTACTTTGAGAAAACTTGATGTATGTCTTGCCTTGTTTATCTGTGGTGACAATGGGATATCACGTGTCACTTGATATATGTTTTGGTGACCAACTTGCGGGTTCCGCCCATGAACCTATGCATAGGGGTTGGCACACGTTTTCTTGACTCTCTGGTAGAAACTTTTGGGCACTCTTTGAAGTACTTTGTGTTGGTTGGATGAATTTGAGATTGTGTGACGCATATCGTATAATCATGCCCACGGATACTTGTGGTGACAATGGAGTATCTAGGTGACATTAGGGTTTTGGTTGATTTGTGTCTTAAGGTGTTATTCTAGTACAAACTCTTTAATAGATTGATCTGAAAAAATAACTTTGAGGTGGTTTCGTACCCTACCATAATCTCTACATTTGTTCTCCGCTATTAGTGGCTTTGGAGTGACTCTTTGTTGCATGTTGAGGGATTGTTATATGATCTATCTATGTTATTATTGTTGAGAGAACTTGCACTAGTGAAAGTATGAACCCTAGGCCTTGTTTCCTATCATTGCAATACCGTTTGTGCTCACTTTTATCATTAGTTACCTTGCTGTTTTTATATTTTCAGATTACCAATACCTATATCTGAAGGAAATATGCCCTAGAGGCAATAATAAAGTTATTATTTATTTCCTTATTTCATGATAAATGTTTATCATTCATGCTAGAATTGTATTAACCGGAAACATGATACATGTGTGAATGCATAGACAAAACAAGATGTCACTAGTATGCCTCTACTAGACTAGCTTGTTAATCAAAGATGGTTATGTTTCCTGATCATGAACAAAGAGTTGTTATTTGATTAACAAGGTCACATCATTAGTAGAATGATCTGATTGACATGACCCATTCCATTAGCTTAGCACACGATCGCTTAGTATGTTGCTACTGCTTTTATCCATGACTTATACATGTTCCCGTAACTATGAGATTATGCAACTCCGTGCTTACGGAGGAACACTTTGGTGCTACCAAACGCCACAACGAATCGGGTGATTATAAAGGAGTACTACAGGTGTCTCCAAAGGCGATGTTGGGTTGGCGTATTTGAGATTAGGTTTTGTCACTCCGATTGTCGGAGAGGTATCTCTGGGCCCTCTCGGTAATGCACATCATCAAGCCTTGCAAGCACTACAACTAATGAGTTAGTTGTGAGATGATGTATTACGAACGAGTAAAGAGACTTGCGATAACGAGATTGAACTAGGTATTGGATACCGACGATCGAATCTCGGGCAAGTAACATACCGATGACAAAGGGAACAATGTATGTTGTTATGCGGTCTGACCGATAAAGATCTTCGTAGAATATGTAGGAACCAATATGGGCATCCAGGTCCCGCTGTTGGTTATTGACCGTGAATAGTTCTAGGTCATGTCTACATTGTTCTCGAACCGTAGGGTCCGCACGCTTAAGGTTTCGATGACAATTATTATGAGTTTATGTATTTTGATGTACCGAAGGAGTTCGGAGTCCCGGATGTGATCACGGACATGACGAGGAGTCTCGAAATGGTCGAGACATAAAGATTGATATATTGGAAGCCTATGTTTGGAGTTCGGAATGGTTCCGGGCGAAAACGGGAATTTACCGGAGTACCGGGAGGTTACCGGAACCCCCCGGGAGGTAAATGGGCCTCGATGGGCCTTAGTGGAAAGGAGAAGGGGCAGCCCTAGGAGGGCGCGCCTCCCCTTCCCTAGTCCTACTAGGACTAGGAGAAGGGCCGCCCCTCTCTCTCTTTCCCTCCGGAATCCTAGTCCAACTAGGATTGGGGGAATCCTACTCCCGAGGGAGTAGGACTCCTGGCGCCCTCCTCTTGGCCGCCGCCCCCTCCCCTGCTCCTTTATATACGGGGCAGGGGGCACCTTGGGACACACAAGTTGATCTTTAGATCGTTCCTTAGCCGTGTCGGTGCCCCCTCCACCATATTCCACCTCGGTTATACTGTCGCTGAAGCTTAGGCGAAGCCCTGCGCGGTGAAACATCAAGATCGCCACCACGCCGTCGTCTTGACGAACTCTCCCTCGACACTCGGCTGGATCGAGTACGAGGGACGTCATTGAGCTGTACGTGTGTCAAGAACTCGGGGGCGCCGGAGTAACGGCGCCGGGATCGGTCGGATCGCGAGGAGAACGTACGACTACTTCCTCTACGTTGTGATTGCTTCCGCTTCGGTCTACGAGGGTACGTAGACAACACTCTCCCCTCTCGTTGCTATACATCACCATGATCTTGCGTGTGCGTAGGAAATTTTTGAAATTACTACGTTCCCCAACAGTGGCATCCGAGCCTAGGTTTTTATGGTTTGATGTTTTGCACGAGTAGAACACAAGTGAGTTGTGGGCGATACAAGTCATACTACCTACCAGCATGTCATACTTTGGTTCAGCGGTATTGTGAGATGAAGCGGCCTGCACCGACATTACGCGTGACGCTTACGCGAGACTGGTTTCACCGCCACGAGCACTCGTTGCTTAAAGGTGACCGTGGGTGCTGTCTCTCTCACTTTAGTTGAACCGAGTGTGGCTACGCCGGTCCTTGAGAAGGTTAAAACGGAGTCTATTTGACGAAGTATCGTTGTGGTTTTGATGCGTAGGTGAGACTGGTTCTTGCTTAAGCCCGTAGCAGCCACGTAAAACTTGCAACAACAAAGTAGAGAACGTCTAACTTGTTTTTGCAGGGCATGTTGTGATGTGATATGGTCAAGACATGATGCTATATTTTATTGTATGAGATGATCATGTTTTGTAACCGGTTATCGGCAATCGGCTGGAGCCATATGGTTGTCGCTTATTGTATGCAATGCAATCGCTGTAATGCTTTACTTTATCACTAAGCGGTAGCGATAGTCGAGAAGCATAAGTTTGGCGAGACGACAACGATGCTACGATGGAGATCAAGGTGTCGCGCGGTGACGATGGTGATCATGGTGGTGCTGCAAGATGGAGATCATGAAGCACAAGATGATGATGACCATATCATATCACTTATATTGATTTGCATGTGATGTTTATCCTTTTATGCATCTTATCTTGCTTTGATTGACGGTAGCATTATAAGATGATCTCTCACTAAATTATCAAGAAGTGTTCTCCCGAGTATGCACCGCTGCCAAAGTTCGTCGTGCCCGCACACCACGTGATGATCGGGTGTGATAAGCTCTCGTCCATCTACAACGGGTGCAAGCCAGTTTTGCACACGAGAATACTCGGGTTATACTTGACGAGCCTAGCATATGCAGATATGGCCTCGAACACGGAGACCGAAAGGTCGAGCGTGAATCATATAGTAGATATGATCAACATAAGATGTTCACCATTGAAAACTACTCCATTTCACGTGATGATCGGTTATGGTTTAGTTGATTTGGATCACGTGATCACTTAGATGACTAGAGGATGTCTTTCTAAGTGGGAGTTCTTTAGTAATATGATTAATCGAACTTAAATTTATCATGAACTTAGTACCGATAGTATCTTGCTTGTTTATGTTTGATTGTAGATAGATGGCTCGTCTTTGTTGTTCCGTTGAATTTTAATGCGTTCCTTGAGAAAGCAAAGTTGAAAGATGATGGTAGCAATTACACGGATGGGTCCGTAATTTGAGGATCATCCTCATTGCTGCACGTAAGAGTTACGTCCCGGATGCACCGCTAGGTGCCAGAACTCGCTGCTAATGCAACCGCAGATGTTATGAACGTCTGGCGAGCAAAGTGATGACTACTCTATAGTTCAAGGTGCCATGCTTTACGGCTTAGAACCGGGACTTCAACGACGTTTTGAACGTCATGGAGCATATGAGATGTTCCAGAGTTGAAGTTAATATTCCAACAGAATGCCCGGATTGAGAGATATGAAGTCTCCAATAAGTTCTATAGCTGCAAGATGGAGGAGAATAGTTACATTAGTGAGCATATACTCGTAATGTCCGGGTACTACAATCACTTGACACAATTGGGAGTTAATCTTCCGGATGATTGTGTCATTGATGAATTCTTCAATCACGCCACCAAGCTACAAAGGCTTCGTGATGAACTATAATATGCAAGGGTTAGTAAAGACTATACCGAGCTCTTCGCAATGTTAAAGGCTGCGGAGGTAGAAATCAAGAAGGAGCATCAAGTGTTGATGGTCAATAAGACCACTAGTTTCAAGAAGAAAGGCAAAGGGAAGAAGAAGGAACTTCAAGAAGAACAGCAAGCAAGTTGTCGCTCAGAGAAGAAACCCAAGTCTGGCCCTAAACCTGAAATCGAGTGCTTCTACCGCAAGCGCATCGTCATTTGAAGCGGAACTGCCCCAAGTATTTGGCGGATAAGAAGGATGGCAAGGTGAACAAAGGTATATGTGATATACATGTTATTGATGTGTACCTTACTAGAGCTCGTAGTAGCACTGGTATTTGATACTTGGTTCATTGCTAATATTTGCAACTCAAACAGGACTACGGATTGCGAACTCGCAAAGGACGAGGTGACGATCGGCGTGGGAAATGGTTCCAAAGTCGATGTGATCGCGGTCGGCACGCTACCTCTACATCTACCTTCGGGATTAGTTTTAGACCTAAATAATTGTTATTTGGTGCTGCGTTGAGCATGAACATTATATCTGGATCTTGTTTGATGCGAGACGGTTATTCATTTAAATCGAGAATAATGGTTGTTCTATTTATATGAGTAATATCTTTTATGGTCATGCACCCTTAAGGAATGGTCTATTTTGATGAATCTCGATAGTAGTGATACACATATTCATAATGTTGAAACCAAAAGATGCAGAGTTGATAATGAAAGTGCAACTTATTTGTGGCACCGCCGCTTAGGTCATATCGGTGTAAAGCGCATGAAGAAACTCCATACCGATGGACTTTTGGAGTCACTTGATTATGAATCACTTGGCACTTATGAACCGTGCCTCATGGGCAAGATGACTAGAACACCGCTTCTCGGTACTATGGAGAGAGCAACGGATTTGTTGGAAATCATACATACTGATGTATGTGGTCCGATGAATGTTGAGGCTCGTGGCGGATATCGTTATTTTCTCACCTTCACAGATGACTTAAGCGATATGGGTATATCTACTTAATGAAACATAAGTCTGAAACGTTTGAAAAGTTCAAAGAATTTCAGAGTGAAGTTGAAAATCATCGTAACAAGAAAATCAAGTTTCTACGATCCGATCGTGGAGGTGAATATTTGAGTTACGAGTTTGGTCTACATTTGAAACAATGCGAATAGTTTAGCAACTCACGCCACCCGAACACCACAGCGTAATGGTGTGTCCGAACGTCGAATCGTACTTTACTAGATATGGTGCGATCTATGATGTCTCTTACAGATTTACCGCTATCGCTTTTGGGTTATGCTCTAGAGACGGCCGCATTCACACTGAATAGAACACCGTCGAAATCCGCTGAGACGACACCTTATGAACTGTGGTTTAGCAAGAAACCAAAGTTGTCGTTTCTTAAAGTTTGGGGATGCGATGCTTATGTGAAAAAGCTTCAACCTGATAAGCTCGAACCCAAATCGGAGAAATGTGTCTTCATAGGATACCCAAAGGAGACAATTGGGTACACCTTCTATCACAGATCCGAAGGCAAGACATTTGTTGCTAAGAATGGATCCTTTCTAGAGAAGGAGTTTCTCTCGAAAGAAGTGAGTGGGAGGAAAGTGGAACTTGATGAGGTAATAGTACCTTCTCCCTTACTTGAAAGTAGTTCGTCGCAGAAACCGGTTTCTGAGACACCTACACCAAGTAGTGAGGAAGTTGATGATGTTGATCATGAAACTTCAGATCAAGTTACTACGTAACCACGTAGATCAACCAGAGTAAGATCCGCACTGAGTGGTACGGTAATCCTATTCGGAAATCATGCTACTAGATCATGATGAACCTACGAACTATGAAGAAGCGATGGTGAGCCCAGATTCCAAAAATGGCTTGAGGCCATGAAATCTGAGATGGGATCCATGTATGAAAACAAAGTATGGACTTTGGTTGACTTGCCCGAGGGTAGGCAAACAATAGAAAACAAGTGGATCTTCAAGAAGAAGACCGACGCCGACGGTAATGTTATCGTCTATAAAGCTCGACTTGTCGCAAAAGGTTTTCGGCAAGTTCAAGGGATTGACTACGATGAGACCTTCTCACCCGTGCGATGCTTAAGTCCGTCCGAATCATGTTAGCAATTGCCGCATTTTATGATTATGAAATTTGGCAAATGGATGTAAAGACTGCATTCTGAATGGGTTTCGGAAGAAGAGTTGTATATGATGCAACGGAAGGTTTTATCGATCCAAAGGAGCTAACAAAGTGTGCAAGCTCCAATGATCCATTTATGGACTGGTGCAAGCATCTCGGAGTTGGAATAAACGTTTTGATAGTGTGATCAAAGCATTTGGGTTTGTACAGAGACTTTTGGAGAAGCTCAGATTTACAAGAAAGTGAGTGGGAGCTCAGAGCATTTACGATATTATATGTGGATGACATATTGCTGATCGGAAATGATATAGAATTCTGGATAGCATAAAGGGATACTTGAATAAGAGTTTTTCAATGAAAGACCTCGGTGAAGCTGCTTACATATTGGGCATTAAGATCTATAGGATAGATCAAGACGCTTAATTGGACTTTCACAAAGCACATACCTTGACAAAATTTTGAAGAAGTTCAAAATGGATCAAGCAAAGAAAGGGTTCTTGCTGTGTTACAAGGTGTGAAGTTGAGTCGGACTCAATGCCCGACCACTGCAGAAGATAGAGAGAAAATGAAAGATGTTCCTATGCTTCAGCCATAGGCTCTATCATGTATGAAATGCTGTGTACCAGACCTGATGTGTGCCTTGCTATAAGCCTAGCAGGAGGTACCAAAGTAATCCAGAGTGGATCATCGGACAGCGGTCAAGAACATCCCAAATACCGAAAAGGACTAAGGATATGTTTCTCGATATGGAGGTGACAAAGAGCTCATCGTAAAAGGTTACGTTGATGCAAGCTTTGACACCGATCCGACGATTCTAAATCGCAGACCGGATACGTATTTACACTAAACGGAGGAGCTGTCGGTTGGTGCAGTTCTAAACAAAGCGTCGTGGCGGGATCTACATGTGAAGCGGAATACATAGCAGCTTCGAAGCAGCTAATGAAGGAGTCGGATGAAGGAGTTCATATCCGATCTAGGTGTCATACCTAGTGCATCGGGTCCAATGAAAATCTTCGTGACAATCTTGAGCAATTGCCTTAGCGAAGGAATCCAGATTTCACAAGAGGACCAAGCACATCAAGAGACGCTTCAATTCCATCCGGACTTAGTCCGATGGGAGACATAGAGATTTGCAAGATACATACGGATCTGAATGTTGCGCACCGTTGACTAAGCCTCTTCCACGAGCAAAACATGATCAGCACCAAGGCTCCATGGGTGTTAGAATCATTACTATGTAATCTAGATTATTGACTCTAGTGCAAGTGGGAGACTGAAGGAAATATGCCCTAGAGGCAATAATAAAGTTATTATTTATTTCCTTATTTCATGATAAATGTTTATCATTCATGCTAGAATTGTATTAACCGGAAACATGATACATGTGTGAATGCATAGACAAAACAAGATGTCACTAGTATGCCTCTACTAGACTAGCTTGTTAATCAAAGATGGTTATGTTTCCTGATCATGAACAAAGAGTTGTTATTTGATTAACAAGGTCACATCATTAGTAGAATGATCTGATTGACATGACCCATTCCATTAGCTTAGCACACGATCGCTTAGTATGTTGCTACTGCTTTTATCCATGACTTATACATGTTCCTGTAACTATGAGATTATGCAACTCCGCTTACGGAGGAACACTTTGGTGCTACCAAACGTCACAACGTAATCGGGTGATTATAAAGGAGTACTACAGTGTCTCCAAAGGCGATGTTGGGTTGGCGATTTGAGATTAGGTTTTGTCACTCCGATTGTCGGAGAGGTATCTCTGGGCCCTCTCGGTAATGCACATCATCAAGCCTTGCAAGCACTACAACTAATGAGTTAGTTGTGAGATGATGTATTACGGAACGAGTAAAGAGACTTGCGTGTAACGAGATTGAACTAGGTATTGGATACCGACGATCGAATCTCGGGCAAGTAACATACCGATGACAAAGGAACAACGATGTTGTTATGCGGTCCGACCGATAAAGATCTTCGTAGAATATGTAGGAACCAATATGGGCATCCAGGTCCGCTGTTGGTTATTGACCGTGAATAGTTCTAGGTCATGTCTACATTGTTCTCGAACCGTAGGGTCCGCACGCTTAAGGTTTCGATGATGCTTATTATGAGTTTATGTATTTTGATGTACCAAGGAGTTCGAGTCCCGGATGTGATCACGGACATGACGAGGAGTCTCGAAATGGTCGAGACATAAAGATTGATATATTGAAGCCTATGGTTGGAGTTCGAATGGTTCCGGCGAAAACGGAATTTACCGAGTACCGGAGGTTACGGAACCCCGGGAGGTAAATGGGCCTCGATGGGCCTTAGTGGAAAGGAGAAGGGCAGCCCTAGGAGGCGCGCCTCCCCTTCCCTAGTCCTACTAGGACTAGGAGAAGGGCCGCCCCTCTCTCTCTTTCCCCTCCGGAATCCTAGTCCAACTAGGATTGGGGGAATCCTACTCCAGAGGGAGTAGGACTCCTGGCCGGCGCCTCCTCTTGGCCGCCGGCCCCCTCCCCCTTGGCTCCTTTATATACGGGGGCAGGGGGGCATCTTGGGACACACAAGTTGATCTTTAGATCGTTCCTTAGCCGTGTGCGGTGCCCCCCTCCACCATATTCCACCTCGGTTATACCGTCATGAAGCTTAGGCGAAGCCCTGCGCCGTGAAACATCAAGATCGTCACCACGCCGTCGTCTTGTGGAACTCTCCCTCGACACTCGGCTGGATTGGAGTACGAGGGACGTCATCGAGCTGTCGTGTGTCAAGAACTCGGGGCGTCGAGTAACGGCGCCGGGATCGGTCGGATCGCGAGGAGAACGTACGACTACTTCCTCTACGTTGTGATTGCTTCCGCTTCGGGTCTACGAGGGTACGTAGACAACACTCTCCCCTCTCGTTGCTATACATCACCATGATCTTGCGTGTGCGTAGGAAATTTTTTGAAATTACTACGTTCCCCAATAATATCTACCATCCATGTTGCACTTGTATCACCATCTCTTCGCCGAACTAGTGCACCTATACAATTTACCATTGTATTGGGTGTGTTGGGGACACAAGAGACTCTTTGTTATTTGGTTGCAGGGTTGCTTGAGAGAGACCATCTTCATCCTACGCCTCCCACGGATTGATAAACCTTAGGTAATCCACTTGAGGGAAATTTGCTACTGTCCTACAAACCTATGCACTTGCAGGCCCAACAACGTCTACAAGAAAAAGGTTTTGTAATAGACATCAAGCTCTTTTCTGGCGCCGTTGCCGGGGAGGTGAGTGCTTGAAGGTATATCTTTAGATCTTGCAATTGAATCTTCTTGTTTTATCACTAGTTTAGTTTATAAAAGAAAACTACAAAAAAATGGAGTTAAGTTTGTCTCATACGCTTCGTCTTTTTAATATCTTTCCTGAGTACGATGGAAAGGAAAATTGTGCTCAAGTGATAGAAGAAGAATGCATTAAAATGCTTGGTACTAAATCTTTGAATGATGAGCATGATTGCAATGTTGTTAGTATAAACTCCTTGAATATCCTTAGTACTAATGATGATTGCTCTAGTCATGATGAAAATATATCTTATGAGCATGTCAACTTTTGTGGAGTGCATGTTTGCATGAACACACCAAATAGAGAAGATATATATTGCAAGAGGCATAAGTATTTAGAAACTAAGAAGTTTCAAGAAAGGCTAGAGAAGAGTGCGGAGAATTTAAGATATCTTTCCCGTTGTGAATTTTGCAATAAACAAGATCATTTACATCTCCAATGCAAATTGTTTCATGATCGGATCGTGTCTAAAAATTGTGATGATTTGATCTCCCTTTCTCATTACAATGAACTTAGATTGCTTTTGGGTTGTGAAGAGTTGAAACGTTTAACTAAGCCTATTCCAGAATTAATCTTAAGCATTTTCTTGATATTGATCTAGAAAAGATTTATATGTTTTGTGCGGAGAATTGCATTGAAAATCCTTATATTGCCAATTACCTAAAGAAAAGAAAGCAAATGGAATATGATGAGAATACTAATGAAAGGGAAGAGACTTCCCAATCTCCTCCTATTATTTGTCATGATGAATCAGGTAACGAGGAGGAGCTTTCTATTCAACCAATCTCATCAATAAGGAGCTCAAAGAGGAAGGTTGAACCCACACATAATGTGAAAAAGAAAAAGAAAAGAAGGAGCAACAAAGGTAGAAAGGTATCCCTCCCAAATGATGTTTCTCCTACTACTCATTGTGATGATGATAGTTGCTATACTATTGGTGCTATCAATATTTTTAATGATGAGAGTGATTATGCTTATGATATGAAAGGGCCCAAGCTTGGGGAAGCTATGTTTCATGAGGATGAAATATTTGAGAATTTATTTGCTGAAATTAATGTTTGTCCCAAGCTTGGGGATGCTACGTTTAGTGAAGATGATATTTTTAGCATCCCAAGTTTTGATATCCAAAGTTGCTATGATGATAGCATGCCTCCTACCTATGATGATTATATTGATGAAAGTGGGTTTGGAAGAGTGTCAACTTTAGGAATTAGTGATCCCACTATTTTGGAGGATGTTGAATCTTATTGTGATGAATATGAAAGTGGACTTGGAAGAGTGTCAACTTTATTTAGTGATTCCACTATCTTGGGAGAGGTTTCAATCGATTATGATGAGAACGAAGTTGCTACTTATGATGATTATTGTGATGAAAATTATGCTATAAAAAGTAGTGATGATTATATTTATAAAATTTGTCATGATTATGATTACCCTTTTTCTCAACATGACTCTTTTAATGTGGAAACAATTTTTAGTGTTCAAGTCTCTTATGATACTCCCACTATTTCAAATGAGAATTGTGCTTATGTGGAGAGTAGTAAATTTTCTATGCTTGTAGATCATGAAAAGAATGCTTTATGTGCTGGTTATATTGTTGAATTCATTCATGATGCTACTGAAAATTATTATGAGGGAGGAATATATGCTTATAGGAATTGCAATAATGCCAAGTTTCCTCTCTATGTGCTTAAAATCTTGAAGCTATGCTTGTTTTACCTTCCTATGCTAGTTGATTGTTGTTCCCATAAGTTTTTTGCTCACAAAATCCCTATGCATAGGAAGTGGGTTAGACTTAAATGTGCTAGTCATATGCTTCATGATGCTCCCATTATGTTTCAATTCTTATCTTTTATGTGAGCATCATTGTCATCATCATGCCTAGCTAGAAATGCATTAAAGAAAAGCGCTTGTTGGGAGACAAACCAATATTTACCCTTACTTTTTTTTGTGTTAACATGATTATGCTACTGTAGTAATCATGTTTTATATCTTTTGTTTCAATAAAGTGCCAAGTAAGACCTTTAGGATAGCTTACGGTGATAGTTGTGTTGATCCTGCTGAGAATCAGAAACTTTTGCACCAGTAAATTAGTTTTGTTAATTCACAGAAACGTGCTTCTGATCTGATTCTTTTTGATCTGGATTGGTACACAAATTTCTCAGGTCTTACTAATTTGGTAGAATTTTTGGAGTTCCATAAGTATACGTTTGATAAAGATTACTACAGACTGTTCTGTTTTTGACAGATTCTGTTTTCTATGTGTTGTTTGCTTATTTTGATGAATCTATGAGTAGTATCGGAGGGTATGAACCATAGATAAGTTGGAGTACAGTAGATATTACACCAATATGAATTTATAATTAGTTCATTACATTACCTAAGTGGTTGTTTTATTTTCTTATACTAACGGAGCTTACGAGTTTTCTGTTGAGTTTTGTGTTGTGGAGTTTTCAAGTTTTGGGTAAGGATTCGATGGACTATGGAATAAGGAGTGGTAAGAGCCTAAGCTTGGGGATGCCCAAGGCACCCCAAGGTAATATTCAAGGACAACCAAGAGCCTAAGCTTGGGGATGCCCCGGAAGGCATCCCCTCTTTCATCTTCGTTCATCGGTAACTTTACTTGGAGCTATACTTTTATTCACCACATGATATGTGTTTTGCTTGGAGCGTCATTTTCTCTTGTTAGTATTTGCTTGCTGTTATTTAGAATAATGTTTTGCATCTTTATTTTCAATAAAAAGTCAAGGATAGCCTTTGCCATGCTTATTTTGCTAGTATACATGTTGCTGTTTTGAAAACAGAAAGTTTACCGCTGTTGCAAAAATTCCCTAGAAAATTCAGAGCATGATATAATGTTGAAACTTTTTGCATAATGTGCTCTGATAAATTTACTGCAGTGGGAATTGTATTTCATAATTTTATGAGTTAGGGAAGTATTGTTACTCTTGCATTCTTTACAGACTATACTGTTTTGACAGATTGCTTTTATGTTTGCATTGTTAGCATATGTTTGCTTGTTTAATGATTCTATTTGAGGAAAGGAGTATTAAATATGCAGAGGCATTTAGTATTCAATGTTGAATAATAATTTAAGTGATTTGTTATAGTAGAAAATGATAAGGTTTTGCATTGGTTTATACTAACCTATCTCACGAGTTCTTGTTGAGTTTTTTGTGAATGAAGCTTTTTGAGAAATAGAGAAACCATGATATGAGAGGAATTAAGGAGACACAAAAGTTCAGGCTTGGGGATGCCCAAGGCACCCCAAGATAATATTTCAAGAAGTCTCAAGCATCTAAGCTTGGGGATGCCCCGGTAGGCATCCCACCTTTCTTCTTCAACAACTATCGGTTAGTATCGGTTGAGCCTAAGTTTTTGCTTCTTCACATGAGTTGTGCTGTCCTTGCATTGTCATTTTATTTTGTTTTGCTTTCTGTTTGATTAGAGTATCAAGATCTGAAATTCTTTAATGAGAGAGAGTCTTCACATAGTTACATAATTATTTAGCTACTTATTGATCTTCACTTATATCTTTTTAGAGTAGTTTTACATTTACTCGTGTGCTTCACTTATGTCCTATGAGTAAATTGTTGAATGAGTTGATTGTCATAAATCTGAAATTATATATGACTCATTTGCTTATCCCATGGGGTGTAATGACTTCACGTCTAAGAAGTAGAGGTTGTAAATTTATTGAAGGTTAGCAAGCATTGTATTGGTCATTTGAACAATTTCATGAAAAAATATTGAAGGAAGAGAGATTTCGCATATAAATATACTATTGTAGACATCTTTTATAGTTGAGAGCACTCATTAAGTATGACATGCTAAAGAGTTGATGTTGGACAAGGAAGACAACGTAATGGGTTATGTTTTCCGACATCTCAGTTAAAGTATATTGTCATGGATCATTCACACATGTTGAGCTTGCCTTTCCCCCTCATGCTAGCCTAAATTCCTTGCACCAAGTAGAGATACTACTTGTGCTTCCAAATATCCTTAAACCCAGTTTTGCCATGAGAGTCCACCATACCTACCTATGGATTGAGTAAGATCCTTCAAGTAAGTTGTCATCGGTGCAAGCAATAAAAAATGCTCTTTAAATATGCATGACTTATTAGTGTGGAGAAAATAAGCTTTGTATGAACTTGTTATGGAAGCAATAAAAGCGACAGACTGCATAATAAAGGTCCATATACAAGGGGCAATATAAAGTGACGTTCTTTCGCATTAAGATTTTGTGCATCCAACCCTAAAAGCGCATGACAACCTCTGCTTGCCTCTGCGAAGGGTCTATCTTTTACTTTATGTCTTTTACTTTTATGCTTGAGTCAAGGTGATCTTCACCTTTCCCTTTTTCATTTTATCCTTTGGCAAGCACTTTGTGTTGGGGTGATCTTGATATATATATCCAATTGGATGTAAGTTAGCATGAACTATTATTGTTGACATCACCCAAAGGTGAATACGTTTGGAGGCAACATTATAAGCCCCAATCTTTCTCTGTGTCTGATTAAAACTTCATAACCACAAGTATTGCGTGAGTGTTAGAAATTGTAGAAGACTATATGATAGTTGAGTATCTGGAGTTTGTTATTCCCGAAAATAAGATGAATTGCAATTGTTTGAATGACTGAGAATGAAGTTTGCTAGTTTTCAAGAAAGTTTATGGTCTATGCTTTGACATGTGAATTGCTTGTTACTTTATCGTGAGAAGTTTTATGAGATGAACTACTGTTATCACATATTATCATGCTAGAAAAGGTGATTGAAATTATCATTGATCAAACTTGTGCACCTTCTAGCATTCACACGTCATAAATTCTTTCTTTATCATTTACCTACTCGAGGACGAGTAGGAATTAAGCTTGGGGATGCTTGATACGTCTCCAACGTATCTATAATTTATGAAGCATTCATGCTATATTATTATGTGTTTTGAATGATTATGGGCTTTATTATACACTTTTATATTACTTTTGGGACTAACCTATTAACCGGAGGCCCAGCCCATATTGCTGTTTTTTTTGCCTGTTTCAGTATTTCGAAGAAAAGGAATATCAAACGGAGTCCAAACGGAATGAAACCTTCGGCATCGTAATTTTTTTGGAAGATTATCATCCTGGAGGCTTGGAGATCAAGTTAGAAGACCCTCGAGGAGCCCAGGAGATAGGGGGGCGCACCTCCCCCTATATGGCGTGGCCCCCTGTCTCGTGGGCCCCTCGAGCACCTCCCGACCGACTTCTTTCGCCTATATAAGCCTACGTACCCTAAAACCATCGAATATCAAGATAGATCGGGAGTTCCGCCGCCGCAAGCCTCTGTAGCCACCAAAAACCTCTCGAGAGTCCGTTCCGGCACCCTGCCGGAGGGGGAACCCATCACCGGTGGCCATCTTCATCATCCCGGCGCTCTCCATGATGAGGAGGGAGTAGTTCACCCTCGGGGCTGATGGTATGTACCAGTAGCTATGTGTTTGATCTCTCTCTCTCTCTCGTGTTCTCGACTTCACACGATCTTGATGTATCACGAGCTTTGTTATTATAGTTGGGTCTTATGATGTTTCTCCCCCTCTACTCTCTTGTGATGAATTGAGTTTCCCTCTTGAAGTTATCTTAATGGATTGAGTCTTTACTTTGAGAACACTTGATGTATGTCTTGCCGTGTTTATCTGTGGTGACAATGGGATATCACATGTCACTTGATGTATGTTTTGGTGACCAACTTGCGGGTTCCGCCCATGAACCTATGCATCGGGGTTGGCACACGTTTTCTTGACTCTCCGGTAGAAACTTTGGGGCACTCATTGAAGTACTTTGTGTTGGTTGGATGAATTTGAGATTGTGTGACGCATATCGTATAATCTTGCCCACGGATACTTGAGGTGACAATGGAGTATCTAGGTGAAGGGTTTTGGTTGATTTGTGTCTTAAGGTGTTATTCTAATACGAACACTTTAATAGATTGATCTGAAAGAATAACTTTGAGGTGGTTTCGTACCCTACCATAATCTCTACGTTTGTTCTCCGCTATTAGTGGCTTTGGAGTTACTCTTTGTTGCATGTTGAGGGATTGTTATATGATCTATCTATGTTATTATTGTTGAGAGAACTTGCACTAGTGAAAGTATGAACCCTAGGCCTTGTTTCCTATCATTGCAATACTGTTTGTGCTCACTTTTATCATTAGTTACCTTGCTGTTTTTATATGTTCAGATTACAAATACCTATATCTACCATCCATATTGCACTTGTATCACCATCTCTTCGCCGAACTAGTGCACCTATACAATTTACCATTGTATTGGGTGTGTTGGGGACACAAGAGACCCTTTGTTATTTGGTTGCAGGGTTGCTTGAGAGAGACTGAGGGAGTCCTGGACTAGGGGGTGTCCGGATAGCCGAACTATCACCGTCGGCCGGACTCCAAGACTATGAAGATACAAGATTGAAGACCCCGTCCCGTGTCTGGATGGGACTTTCCTTGGCGTGGAAGGCAAGTTTGGCGATACGGACATGTAGATCTCCTACCATTGTAACCGACTCTGTGTAACCCTAGCCCTCTCCGGTGTCTATATAAACTGGATGGTTTTAGTCCGTAGGACGAACAACAATCATACCATAGGCTAGCTTCTAGGGTTTAGCCTCCTTGATCTCGCGGTAGATCTACTCTTGTACTACCCATATCATCAATATTAATCAAGCAGGAGTAGGGTTTTACCTCCACCGAGAGGGCTCGAACCTAGGTAAAAACATCGTGTCCCTTGTCTCCTGTTACCATCCGCCTAGACGCACAGTTCGGGACCCCCTACCCGAGGTCCGCCGGTTTTGACACCGACATTGGTGCTTTCATTGAGAGTTCCTCTGTGTCGTCACCTATAGGCCTGATGGCTCCTTCGATCATCAACAACAACACGGTCCAGGGTGAGACTTTTCTCCCCGGACAGATCTTCATATTCGGCGGCTTTGCACTGCGGGCCAATTCACTTGGCCATCTGGAGCAGATTGAAAGCTACGCCCTGGCTATCAGGTCAGATTTGGAAGTTTGAACTATACGGCTGACATCCGCGGAGACTTGATCTTCGACGGATTCGAGCCATAGCCAAGCGCGCCGCACTATCATGAAGGGCATGATTTAACTCTGCTGCCGGACAGTGCCCTGGAGGCCGCACAAGAGTCCGCTCCGACCCTTAGCTCGGAGCCGACTGCGCCGCTCGAGGATGGGTGGCTGGACACCGCCTTGGGGGCTGCTACCTCTACGACGATAGAGCCGAATACCTACCCTATCCCTTGTGAAGCTCGTGACTCCAAGGTGCCGGACTACTCTCCGGACCCCGAACCTTCCGCGCCCCCGCCAATCGAATCTGATTGGGCGCCGATCATGGAGTTCACCGCTGCAGACATCTTTCAGCACTCGCCTTTTGGCTACATCCTGAATTCACTAAAGTCTCTCTCTTTATCAAGAGAGCCCTGGCCGGACTATGGTCAGGTAGGTTGGGATGTAGACGACGAAGAAATTCAACGCCCACCCACCACCCACTTTGTAGCCATTGTCGATGACTTAACCGATATGCTAGATTTCGACTCCGAAGACATCGACAGTATGGACGACGATGCCGGAAACGACCAAGAACCAGCGCCCGCAGGGCACTAGAAAGCCACCTCAACTCACGACGTATATATGGTGGATACCCCTAAAGGAAGCGATAACGAGGAACAATGGGATGCCGTGAAGGATAATCCCCTCGAAAAGCAGTCAAAACAGCGACGTAAGTGCCGCTCAAAGGCCCGCCTCGACAAAGACGGTACCCATACAGACCCAGCCATAGAGCAGGGCGAACCGGTGGACGACGAACATGCCCTCAAGCAACCATCCGAATAGGATAACTTGGATAGACAATCCGTCCCCGGCGAAGATACCAGTCCAGACGATCTCACGCCGGACACATCGTTGGAGCAGCAAAACCTCCACAAAAGGCTTATTGCCACCGCACGCAGTCTGAAGAAGCAGAAGTGGAAGCTCAAAACAGCGGAAGACGCACTCAGAATGAGATGGAGCACAGTACTCAACACCGTAGACAAATGCGGCGATCGTCGCCAAACAAAGAGCTACCCGAAGCGCAAACTACTGCCCGAATTTGACGAGGAGGCCGTAGAACCCCCACGATCAAAGAACAAAGAGGCCGCCCGGTCGGATAGACGACCACACGACAAACAAAGAGCGGCAAGCGGCGCCGCACACAAGTCGATACGCGATCCGCATAAGGATCCGTGCCAAAAGGATGGCCCAGTCAGGTCTATCTATGGGCCAAGAAAGCAAGCTCTAGAAAGCAATACAACACGTCAAGTATTCGAACATCACGGCACACCCAAATACAGGGGCGCCGCACACCCCCTATGTTTCACCGATGAGGTGCTGGATCATGAATTTCTAGCGGGATTCAAGCCCGTAAACATAGAGGCATACGACGGAACAAAAGACCCTGGAGTCTGGATTGAGGATTACATCCTGCACATACATATGGCTAGAGGAGATGACCTTCACGCTATAAAATACTTACCCCTCAAGCTCAAAGGGCCAGCCCGGCATTGGCTCAAAAGCCTCCCAAAAAATACCACTGGAAGTTGGGAAGAGCTCGAGGATGCGTTTCGGGCAAATTTTCAGGGGACTTATGTCCGCCCTCCAGATGCAGACGATTTAAGTCACAAACTCAACAGCCCTGAGAGTTAGCCCGCAAATTCTGGAACAGGTTCCTCACCAAAAAGAACCAAATAGTCGATTGTCCGGATGCCGAAGCCTTAGCAGCCTTCAAACATAACGTCCGAGACGAATGGCTCGCCAGACACCTCGGCCAGGAAAAGCCAAGAACAATGGCCGCACTAACAAGCCTCATGACCCGCTTTTGCGCGGGAGAGGATAGCTGGCTGGCAAGATGCAGCACCAGCGACCCAAGTACATCCAAGGTCAGGGATGGAAATGGGAAACCACGACGCAGCAAGGACCAGAGCCGTACTAAGGGAAATGGCCCAAAGAGCAAGGCAGTCAACGCCGGATTCAAAAGCTCTCGGCAGAACAACAAAAAACTGCCTCTCAAGGACAACATCGACGAGTTATCCAACCTAAACAAAATCTTGGACAAGATATGCAAAATCCACAGTACCTCCGGGAAGCCTGCAAACCACACCCACAGAGATTGTTGGGTCTTCAAACAGTCCGGCCGACTTAATGCCAAACACAAGGGGCTCGACACACTAAGCGAGGACGATGACGAACCCCACCAGCGGAGCACCGGAAAACAAAAGAATTTCCCACAAGAGGTCAAAACAGTAAACTCACTTCAAGTGACAACAGGGAAAAATAGAGCGGCGCCCGCTAAAATACGCGCCGCACGGTCCACCCCAGCGGAGTCCCGACACTGGATGTCAAAACCAATCACTTTCGACCATCAGGATTACTCCGGAAGTATCCGGAACACAGGATGGACTGCTCTGATATTAAATCCTATAATCGACGGACTACAACTTACACAAGTCCTAATGGACGGCGGCAGTGATCTAAACCTGCTATATCAGGATACAATCCGCAGAATGGGGATAGACCCAACCAAAATACGCCATAGCAACACTTCCTTTAAAGGAGTGATGCCAGGCCCATATGCCCATTGTACGGGCTCTCTACCACTAGAAGTTGTGTTCGGCTCATCCGACAACTTCCGTCGCGAAAAGTTAGTCTTCCACATCGCCCCATTTAAAAGTAGCTATCAATCACTATTGGGACGCGAAGCTTTCGCCCGCTTTAACGCAATACCACATTATGCATCTCTTACACTTAAAATGCCCGGTCCACACGACATCATCTCATTAAAGGGAAACTTCGAGTGTTCCTTGAATAAGGAAGAAAGTGAGACTGCATTGACAGCCACACACTAATCCGGCTTTGCTGATCAAAGCACCTAAACAGATCATTCAGATCTCGGACACGGTTAGGCGAGTCCAGCATAAACAAACAAGGGGCTTACTAGCCGCGTCCCCCTTACAAGGGGCTGCACGCATGTGCAATAAGAGACAATAAAGCTCAATTTTATTCCTCTTTTGAATTATACTCTGTTTATACATTTTTCGCACGATCCTTTTTTGTTCCAGCTAAGTTCCTCTCTTTTACAGATGAACACCGTGCGACACCCGTCCAGGATACGGCACAACGGAGACACAGGCGCAGACGTGCAGTAGGGACCCGTTGCAAGGATTCTTTTCAGATTAAGACCATGCGTAAACCTTTCTTATTGTCTCTTGTTGATACACATCCCCTGGTTTCTCATTATAACCGAGGGGGAGGCTGGCGTTTTGGCATCGGCCGCGCCAGAAATTTTCGCGCGTACCTGGACATTAGGGGCTTAGGGCATTGTTCTGCCCGTTTTTCATAAAGACCGAATACCTTAGGGAGTGTTCGGCATCTCGAGTTAGGCCTTATATGCATCAGCTCCGAATCATGTCTTTGGTCAAATGTTGGGTTTGCCCGGCTCCTGTGTTTTGCTGCCTTAAGTTCCGCTCTATCGGCTAACGCGGCACCAGGAGAACTACTGTGATTGTGCCCCGGTTCGTCCAGGTGAGCACCTCAGTAGAGAAAGCCGAAAACTGACTGTCATGATATAGCGAGAGACTGTTCAACCACTCGATTGACCACCGGAATGTTTAGAATTCCTCCGCTTTAACGAAGGACCGTTTCCCAGTCAGGCACATACACGCCTCGAATTCGGAGAGCGCGGTGCCCCTAGGGGCTATATAGTAGCCCCACCAACAAACTCCTATGGCTAAGTGAAAGTGATAAAGCATTATAGTCCGGTTGCCTAGTTTGCTACGCTATCACCTCCTTCATAGGACCAAGACGTTGGATTAAGTGTGAAAATGCGCCTTTTTTTGCAAACACACCCGCACTATGTGCGTGGGGGCTGAAGCCGAAGACTGCCATCTTTCGGGTTATATACACATATACATTAACGGCCACACAGGAGGTATTTCAACACTTGAAAGCACAAGTATAAAAAGCCATTATATTATATTTGAAACATGGTTTCACAAATCATACATGTCATTTGAACATAACATTTTTCGAGCACTGTGTCTCTATTAAACGAGCGCCCTGCAGGACTTCCTCAAAATAGTGCTCGGCAGGTACTCGGCTTCTGCCCGAATCTTGGGATGCAACGTCGGTGGCCTTCATCTCTGCCCAGTATGTTTTGACACGGGCAAGAGCCATCCGTGCACCCTCTATGCATGCCGACCATTTCATCGCCTCGATAGGCGGCACCGCATTAAGGAACTGCTGCACCAAGCCAAAATAACTCTTCGGCTCGGGCCTTTTCGGCCACAAATGAGTCACAACATCCTTCATGGCAAGACTGGATAACCTATTCAGCTCAGCCCATTCGGCTAACCGATCGGTCAATGGAAGTGGACGCTCTGGACTATGGAACTGCGACCAAAAAAGCTCTTCCATTCCGTGATCCTTTTGGCCTCGAAAGTGTGCAACCGCGTTTGCGGCACTCGCCGCCAAATCCAGATGAGCATCCTCCGCACCCCACAGCTGGCCCAACTGAGCATACTTCGGATCCGTGAACTTCCTCCGCAGCAGAAAGGGCTTTCCAACCGCGATATCCCCGGCTTGACGTAGCTCCTCCTTTATAGCTCGCATCGCGGAGCGGGCATCCTTGGCTTCTGCAGTGGCCTTCTTCAGGCCCTCTTGCTCCGCTCGACATTCTTTTTCAAGAAACTCGCAACGATTGGTAGCATTCTTCAGCTTCACGGCCATCTCGGCCATCTCCCCCCTGCTTCGGTAGTGAGCGGCCTGTTCGGCCTTTAGCTCTTCGGCCGCCTTCAAGGCAGCCGCATTACTTTTTCTGGCTTGCTCCTTGGCTCGGGCAAGCTCCGCCCGAAGGTCCTCCATAGCAGCGGCACCATCTGCATTAAGCATACATATTGTAAGGCATGGGCGTCAAGCTCCCTTACTAGGTGTCCGCGGAGAGGCCGCTTACCTTGTGACTCGTCAAGTCGCTTATTGACCAGCGTGATGTCCGCATCCGCAACGTCAAGTTGCCGCTTCAGTTCGGCAAATCCATCAGTCCGGCTGGCCACTGAACGCTCCGCCACCCATATAGGAAAGGTGACATTTTACAACTGAGATTATGATCCTCGGCACGCCATCACCTTTGACACCATACCGAGTCTCAGGGGCTACTACCTATACAGGGCGCATTCTATATGCAAAACTGTCAGAAGGTATATCATTTTCACGTCCCTCAAACCCCGTCAGTAAACTTCTAACGGCTTCATGCAATCCGCTCGACGAAATCCTTTCAATCATCGTACCCATTAACACACGGTGATCTTCGGAGATAGACGCTCGCCCGAGCAGATCCTTCACTCCTCGAACGCATACACGCTTGGCGCGAACCGTCCGCCCCGCCGACTCGGAAACCTCTGCGACGACACCTCAGGGTCGTCCGCCCCGCCTGACGGTGCGGTAGACGGAGGCGTTTCACTCTCCATCATCTCCGGACAAAGATCCCCCGAAGATGAGCTCTGCTGAGAAGGGCTGAGATCCGAACTACAAGGTAAAAACTCCGTTTATCTTCAGAAATAAAAATAGGGATGTCCCTTATTACAAAACTCCCCTTTCTACTTACGACTTGCTAGAGGGCTGATTTCCTTGGGGAAATAGTGCGGCCGGGGCTTCTCCCAGCGCAGGACCCTCTGGTGAAGATTTCTTCCCCCGCTTTGAGGCCTTGGCCTCCGGATCTTCAGAAGCGGTCCTCTTCACCCCCTGGAGGGAGGGATTCCCGATCCCCCCTTTCTTGAGAGCCTCCTTAGCGGAGGCAGTAGCTTTCCTGTTCCCCCCTTCGCCCTCTTCTAGAGGCGCAGCCTCCAGCATCTTGGTTAACACAGGATCCGGAGTGGTCTCAGGGAGGGGGGCCGGACACCTTATTAGCCTTGCTTTTGCTATCCATTCCTGTTCGAGGTACAACTCTTTAAAGGGCAAGTTTATGATAAATGTACGGACAGCGTGTCCGGGCACAAGACTACTTACTTGAGTATCCGGGCGATTGCAGCTCAGACCTGCGTCCTCAGTCAAGTCCGGACACATCTCTTGTGATCCGAAGAACAACTTATACATCTCCACGGGCGTCGCACCCTTGAAGTGTTGGAGAGCTCGCGGTCCCTCCGGATTGAATTCCCATAGGCGGAGGGGGCGACGTTTGCAGGGCAGAAGGCGCTGAATCAGCATGACCTGCGCCACTACAACCAGATTGATCTCCCTCTCTTGGAGGTCTCGAATACGGCCCTGTAGCAGTGGCACGTCCTTGGACGACCCCCAGTCAAGCCCTTTGTTGACCCATGACGCCAGCCATTGTGGAGGGCCCGAGCGAAAGGCTGGCGGCGCCACCCATCTGGTGCCCCTGGGAGCGGTGATGTAGAACCACTCCTGTTGCCACAAACCAAGCTCCTCTTGAAAAGAGCCCTCGGACCAGGGAGCTTCAACACTCTTGAATATAATAGCCCCTCCGCACTTTGCCTGCTGCCCCTCGATCATCTTCGGCTCCACATTGAAGGTCTTGAGCCACAATCCGAAGTGAGGGGTAGTGCGGAGGAAGGCTTCACATACAACAATGAACGATGAGATGTGGAGGATGGACTCCAGATCCAAGTCGTGGAATTCCATCCCATAATAAAACATGAGCCCCCTCACAAAGGGGTCCATCGGGAAGCCTAAACCCCGGCGGATGTGAGACACGAACACCACGCTCTCACCAGGCTCGGGAGTAGGAATGACCTACCCTTGGGCAGGCAGCCTATGCGAAATCTCGCCGGTTAGATACCTGGCATCTCTCAGCTTTAGCACGTCTTCTTCCGTGACGGAAGAAGGCTTCCACCGGCCTTGCAGGTCAGAGCCGGACATTGTCTAAGGTTCGAAGCACCTGAATCTGGAGCTTTGGGTGTTGGAACTCGAGGCGAGGGGCGGATTCGATTGAGATTGAAAGAAAGGAGCAGGCCTTGGTCTTATTATAAAGAGGTTGAATACCAAGAGCCCTCCCCGTGGCCGTTTAGGACTCGCCCTCGATAGAGGGGGCATGCCAACGGGCGCGGTTGGGTTACCCACGCCCGTATTGATGAGAATCCCGAAATAAGGGGACACGATCTCTGCTTCGACAAGACGTGCCAAGGAAACCGCTTCGCTAAACGCGCTGAGGTGGAACAATAAAAACAATTCGAATAAAGGCCTGGCCATGGCGTGACGTCATGCCATGAAATACGTCAGCAGATTGAACTTGTGTAAATGTTATTCTCTCTACGGTGGTATGTGGAACTTATTTTGCAGAGCCGGACACTATCCTGGTGTTCACAATCTTCTATGAATTATTCGGAGGAGGAACCCGCCTTGCAATGCCGAAGACAATATGCGCGCCGGACTCGTCGTCATTGAAGCCTGGTTCAAGGGCTACTGAGGGAGTCCTGGACTAGGGGGTGTCCGGATAGCCGAACTATCACCGTCGGCCGGACTCCAAGATTATAAAGATACAAGATTGAAGACCCCATCCCGTGTCCGGATGGGACTTTCCTTGGCGTGGAAGGCAAGCTTGGCGATACGGATATGTAGATCTCCTACCATTGTAACCGACTATGTGTAACCCTAGCTGTCACACCCAATATGCGACCCTATCCAAGAGGAACTCGAAGGTCCCACCAAGGATAGACCCGCATATTGAAACGCTTTTGCAAGGTGGATATCATTACATCAACATTACATGAATAGATGGGGATACATACAAGAGGCATACAATGCCACATGAATACAACAATACATCATACATAAGACCAACATCCGACTACGGATGAAACACAAACAGAAGCTCAAACGACATCCACCCTGCTAGCCCAGGCTGCCGACCTGGAACCTAGCCCCTGATCGAAGAAGAAGCAGAAGAAGAACTCCAAAACAAGTAAACATCGCTCTCGCATCATGATCATCGCATAACCTGTACCTACAACTGTTGTTGTAGTAATCTGTGAGCCACGAGGACTCAACAATCCCATTACCATGGGTATCACGACTAGCAAAGCTTAATGGGAAAGGAAGGGGTAAAGTGGTGAGGTTGCAGCAGCGACTAAGCATATATGGTGGCTAACATACGGAAATAAGAGCGTGAAGAGAGCAAACGGAACGGTCGTCAACTAGTAATGATCAAGAAGTGATCCTGAACTCCTACTTACGTCAAACATAACCCAAAGACCGTGTTCACTTCCCGGACTCCGCCAAGAAGAGACCATCACGGCTGCACACGCGGTTGATGCGTTTTAATTCGGATCTGGTGTCAAGTTATCTACAATCGGACATTAACAAATTCCCATCTTCCATATAACCACGGGCACGGCTCTCTTTATACCCTATAGGGGTGTCCCAACTTAGCCCATGATAAGCTCTCGCGATCAACGAAGGATATTCCTTCTCCCAGGAAGGCCCGATCAGTCTCGGAATCCCGGTTTACAAGACATTTCGACAATGGTAAAACAAGACCTGCAAGACCGCCCGATGCGCCGACAATCCCGATAGGAGCTGCACATATCTCGTTCTCAGGGCAACACCGGATAAGCTAAGCGTACAGGTACCGACGTAACCCAAGTTGCCAAGGGATGGTCCCGCACGGTGCTCTAGTTTGGACCAACACTTAGACAAGCATTGGCCCGGGGGGGGGGGGCTATAATAAAGATGACCCTCGAGAGAGCGACTCCCAAGGGAAAGGTAGGTGGTGGTGAAGCAAATGGTAAAACCAAGGTTGGGCCTTCCTGGAGGAGTTTTATTCAAAGCGAACTGTTAAGGGGGTCCCATAAATCACCCGACCGTGTAAGGAACGCAAAATCCGGGAACATAATACCGGTATGACGGAAACTAGGGCGGCAAGAGTGGAACAAAACACCAGGCATAAGGCCGAGCCTTCCACCCTTTACCAAAATATATAGATGCATTAATTAAATAAGAGATATTGTGATATCCCAACATAACCCTGTCCACCATGGAGCAATCTTCAACCTCACCTACAACTAACAACGCTACAAGAGGGGCTGAGCAAAGCAGTTACATAGCCAAACAATGGTTTGCTAGGAAGGGTGTCAAAGGTTAGAGGTTCATGGCAATTTGGGGAGGCTTGAAGAACAAGTGATAGGAAGCGCATCATAGCGATAGAACGAAGCAACTAGCATAGCAATGATAGTATTGAGATCCAGGGTAGCGGTCATCTTGCCTAAAATCTCGCAAGGAAGAAGAACGAGTCCATGAAGAAGATGAAGCCACGAAGACGAACCGAGCGTAGACGAACGAATCCTCACGATTGCAACGAAACGGGAACTATCGAGAAGAAGCACACAACATGGTAAACACACCACACATAACAAGACATGATGCACAACAAGCATGATGCATGACAAAGCTACATGAGGCTACTCATGGCAAGAGACGATGCAAACAAGAGCAACACATCAAAACAAGTTTAAATGAGGCCGGGAACAACATATAACAATTCCGGTAAGTCCTCACAAGCAAATTTAGAAATTGGTCCAGAACTGAACAAACATTAAGTTCAAGTAGTTAAACAGCAAGTTAAGAAGCACCAAGATGATCTACACGAAATTCTACTCAAGTTACATATAAAGTTCATTTAGTTCGGAGCTACGGCCTAGAAGATATGAGCAAAACAAGTTAAACATGGCATTGATGCAAAATGCATACCAACATCAAGCAAACACCTCAAAACAAGGATGCAACATGATAATATGAAACTACATGCAAAATCAAGCAAGTTTCATATAGAGCACACGCAAAACGGAGCAACGGTTCAACACATACACTCTATACAAGTTTAAAGGGCAAGCTATCTAAAACAGCAACTAGGCATATTGCAAGCACCAAAATAATATGCTACAGCACCCCAACATAAGAACAAAAGGCATGGACATGAAGTACAGGTAAAGCATGACAAAATATGAACACTGAGCTAACTCCATAAATCACTAGATCATGCTCAAAAAGACATGGAAAGATTGCAAATAATAACAGTTTCAGGTTTAGCAGAAATAGCATCAGGTTCCAATGTTTAGAGCTATCAAACAACATGCTACAGGAACTTATCATGGCAAAAAAAGGCATGGCATGAATCTACTGATTGCATAGAACAAAACTCCCTTACTGACCATGAGCCAAAAGGGCACAGAAAATATGATGGCACCCATGTAAACATAGCAAGTTATATTATAGATTCATACATGGCAGGAACAACAATAAGTAGGCATGTTGGTGAGCTTGAACCACTCACCACAGAGCAATACATGGCATGGCAAGGCAATCCAACAGTAAGAAGACATGTTTGAGAAGCTAAGCATGGCAAGAACAAGTCCATAGGGTGCATGGATCACTAACAACAAACATGGCAACATTGAACTTAATGTTAACAGGCTGACAGCAACATTATTTAGCAACTTTGGAGCATGATAACAACATGTTACAGCAGACTATAAATGCAACCAGGGGCATGAATGGATAGAGCATGACATGTATAACAAAACATCCTTAGTGAACATCTCCAGATTATGCATAGAATGACTTGTAGCAGCAGGTTTACATAGCATCATATTATAATAGAATCAGTCAGGAAAACAGTAACAGCAAGTACCCTACTTCACGAGCTCGATGCACTCAGTACAAGAATCACAAAAATACATGGATGGCACCACTGTAAACATGACATGACATACTTCAAAACACATGTAGATCTCGTGCTCATAGGATGCACACATCAAATGCAACAAAAATGACAAATCATCAAGTTATAATAGTTTCAGCAGATTAACATCATATAGCACTCTTGAGACGATGATTCAGGCATCAAGACAATCTCAAATGAACAAGATGTAATGGAATGAAACAAAGTACTCGTTGAGGCGAACAATTTGACATATTACACGCACGAAACGGAGCAGTATGCACAAAGTTATGATGCGTTGAACATGGCATGATAATGTAAAATATTAGGGACATAGAAAATTATACCCCTCCGAGAGAAGTCAACGGGACAGCGGGATCCAGGACGGAGCGCGGCCGTGTTTGCTTGGAGGGCTCGGGGTGGAGGAGGTCGACCCGGGACGAGGCGGTCCCGGCGGCGGGTGGACGCGGTGACTCCGGCGAGGTGGTGGCCGGAGGCGGCGGGGAACTCCGGGATCCACAAATCCGACGAGGAGGATGGATGGGGCAGTGCCGGTGGCCTTCAGGCCCAGACGGCGGCGCGGTCGGGCGGCGACGGGCGCGAGATCGGGCCCGTGTGGGCCCCGGATGGGCTCCGCGGGCCGCGACGGCGGGGATGCCCGGGAGGCGACGTGGCGGCATGGGATTGGTCGGGGCGACGGCGCGGACGTGTCCGGCGGCGGGGTGGACGCGTCCGGCGGCGGGAGGAGCAGGGCTAGGGTTAGGGGGAGAATTCATCCGCGAATTTGGAAGGGGGAGGCATATTTATAGGCAGAGGGAGCTAGGAGAGTCCAAATGGGGAGCGGTTTTCGCCCACACGATCGTGATCGAACGACCGAGAGCATGGAGGGGAGTTTGCTGGGTTTTGGGCCACTTTGGAGGGGTGTTGGGCTGCAAGACAAAAGAGGCTTTTACGGTTACCCGGTTAACCGTTGGAGTATCAAACGACCTCCAAATGGCACGAAACTTGACAGGCGTTCTACCGGTGCTATACCAAGGCCGCTTGACAAACCTCGGTCCATTCCGAGAACATTTAACACCCGCTCACGAAAAGAGACAAGAAGGGGACGCCGGGCGACATAGGAGTGCCGGATTGCAAAACGGACAATGGGGAAAATGCTCGGATGCATGAGGCGAACACGTATGCAATGCAATGCACATGATGACATGATATGAAATGCAGATGATGACATGGAAAAGTGCAACACGCAAGCGCATGACATGGCAACGACGTCGAATAACTGGCGGACACCTGGCGCATCGAATCCGGGGCGTTACACTAGCCCTCTCCGGTGTCTATATAAACTGGATGGTTTTAGTCCGTAGGACGAACAACAATCATACCATAGGCTAGCTTCTAGGGTTTAGCCTCCTTGATCTCGCGGTAGATCTACTCTTATACTACCCATATCATCAATATTAATCTAGCAGGAGTAGGGTTTTACCTCCACCGAGAGGGCCCGAACCTGGGTAAAAACATCGTGTCCCTTGTCTCCTGTTACCATCTGCCTAGACGCACAGTTTGGGACCCCCTACCCGAGATCCGCCGGTTTTGACACCGACAGAGACCATCTTCACCCTACGCCTCCCACGGATTGATAAATCTTAGGTCATCCACTTGAGGGAAATTTTCTACTGTCCTACAAACCTGTGCACTTGCAGGCCCAACAACGTCTACAAGAAAAGGGTTGTGTGGTAGACATCAATGGCTCTGGGGATTTCAAAATCATTGAAGAGAGATAGCTGACGACAGTCGAGATTAAGGGGCACGACGCGCCATAGAGGGCGCCACCGAATTGAGAGGACTTGGGTGCGGTAGCAATCCTTGGTGGGGAGAAGCGAGGTGATCTCCCCAAGGACGGCGTCCATGAGATCGCTGATGTGGTCCACCCGAGATTCTACGGGTTCCTGGGATCCGGTGGGGGCGGGGTCGCCGCTTCTCCCCGCGCTGCCGAGTGCAGGATCTACAACAAGCGTCACCGCTGGCGGGAGCCTCATCTTCTTGGCGCCGGGGTCATCCGACTCCATTTTCCTCGAGGGCGTCGCGTCGCGCTCACGGATTTGAGCAGAGTAACGAATGACGAGCCTAGTTGTAGTGGGAGTGAAGAAGAAGGGGAGCTGGGGGTTTTCTGTAGGAGTGAGGAAGAAGGGGAGCTTGGGTTTTCTGTAGGACTGAGGTGAGGAATTTGGGGGTACGAGTGGAGTGAGCTAACATGAGGTCTGTGGGAGCGAGGAGGAAGAAGAGCACCGGGTTTTTTGGGGGGGGGGGGCGGTGTGCTGGGTGTGGGTAGCGCCTCTCATTCAGTAAATATATGGGCTTTTGAATTGATTTTACTATTTAATAGTGTGGATGGGCTGTTTTGTCTTGGGCCCAGAGAAACAATTACTACTAGTACAATGGAGACACTCTACAGCTACCCAGAAAAACAATTACTACTAGTACATTAGAGACACTCTACCGCTTCTGGCTCCTCCTAGGTCATTGAAACGTCTCCTTCTACTGAATGCCGTTATACTTTTGTTCACCAACATGCGGGCCATATAGCGCGCGGGCCCAAATGCCATCCACCAAATTAGAAGCCAGTAACGAGCCGTCGTATCACAAAACCCCACCTCCCCGCAATCTAAGTTTGACGGACGAAGCAACCATCATTTCACTCTTCGCTGAATCCCCTTCTCCCTCACCGTCTTCAAGAAAGGCAACACTCGCATCTGCCACTGTTCTTCTCTCCCAACGAAGGGAAGGTAAGCGGATCCGTGATGTTGGTATATTTTCGTTCAGAGAAAAAAAAGAACTTTTGCAAAGCAGTAACCGATCCTCACTCTCTTTTTTGTTTCATTGTCATTGCAATTGTGTTTTCCTTTCAGTGGTCTCCTAGTATTCGTCAGTTTCATGATGGACCAAGGAGAACCAGGAAAAGATCTGCCAATATTGGAGCAGACGCTGGAGGCTGATCCCCACGAGACAGAGAGCTCCAAGAAGATGGAGGCAGCCACCGAGCCGACCCCAGATTCGCTCACGGCCACTACTGAGATGGTCAATGCCCCGTTTGAGGTTACAGCCCCCATGGCACTGCAGGAGCAGTTTTCCCCCTTCGAGGATGTGTCCCCCCCTGCTGAGCTGCCCAAGGTGATTTTCTTCTTTGTCGATCTCGCTTGTGGTTTTTTATCGAAGTATGTGGTGATTAATAATGCAAAATTTTATTAGCTTCGATGCCATGCTATACATATTGGTTTAAATAACTTGTGTTTATTATACTGAAAAGTAATTCAGAATTTGTTTCTGTTTCAATTAGAGCCCTGATGCAGACAAGGATTGTGTGGTTGTAAAAGTCACTCGCTATGAGGCGGATGACCTGAATATACGCACTGGGAAAATAGAGTTCTTAGGCTGTTGGATCCTGGAAGCCATTTGCGGTTATACCAATGAAGAGTTGTATTCCAGCCTCACTGTTGTCAGGCGTGTTGTCCAGGGTGTACTGAAGCACAAGAAGTTCAAAGCTACTCCTTCGTTTGTGAGGCATACTGTTCTTGTCAAGCTTACGCAGGAAGATGACGTGGCATGCCTCCACAAACAAGTATCAGTGGCAAGGCCACAAGGTTGTCTTCATGAAGGTTCACAGGATTGAGCTGCTACGAGACGTCCTCGATGATGTTCATGGCAAGGTCCGTCTTGTGTCCAGCCCAAATTAGATCGAGGCATGAAATAGTTGCCCCAGCTAGTGTTTAATAGTAGTTTGGATTGTGTCTAATTATCCGAACCTTGCCTGTTATCGACTCCTCTGGGGCTAGTACTCTGTTTGAATCCGTCTATGGGAACTGCTGCTACTTTTGTGTGCCCGTGAATCATGTGAGAACCATCGCAATTGTTGTCGAAACAAATGCGTCCTCGCTAGTTTTTTCATGAATATGGCATGGCAAGACATAAGTTGTCACGGTTTATCATACGAGCAGTGTGTGTTTTGATAAAATAGAGTACTCGTTCAAGAACTATGCACCGACGTATACATAAGTACTTGTAAACATTGTTGGTGCTACCCCACTTGTAAGCAGTTGTGCAAAACACGTCACATTTGCTCAGCTCGCTTCAACACTAGGCTATCGACCAGCTAATAATCAACAATCTGTTGTCTGACATATAAGCAACTATGTATCTTGTTACAGTGGTTCATGCAGTTAACTGAGGCCACAATAAATTCCAAACGTTCACACGCTAGTCCAGCGCTCATGTGGAACACTCACATTAAACTCGTCTTCATAAAAAACTTGAAAAGCATAAGTTAAGCAATTTTATACATCTCAATGATTCATAGAACATAACAAACATATACTAGTTCACAGCGAAAGACAAAGTTGTGAGAAGGTTTACAAATCAGGAAAAAACAAGCAAGGCTTCTCTAAGCAAAGGGCCTCCCTGCAGGCTTAAATTTCCTGGAGTTCACTCTGGTTTTTTCTTGTGGCCACCATCCAGGGTTAGGTTCTCTCACTCCATAATAACCAATTATAATTGTGCTCTCAGTTGGAATGCTGAACTGAACCATGCAGTGTACTGACCAGGTGAAATTCTTCTGGATTCCACTAAATTTAAGCACCTCTATTTGCAGAAATAAGCAGACCACAATGCCTCTTGTCCGCACACCTGTCCAAAAAAACGCCATGCAGCCGTGCCAGCTAGTCCTCGGTCCATGGATGAACTGGTAGAAAGTGCATTCTGGACTAGGATGCAGTTGTTTTTGCTCGTCCCTGCACCATAATCAGGAAGTAAAACGTACGAATCAGCTTCTTTTAGATTGTGTTGGGCATTCTACCTTAGTTAATACCAATGTAGGAATACCTTGAAGACTGGAGGTTAGACGACGACAACGAGGGATAGCCATCTCATTTTGCGCAGTTGTACTAAAACTGAGGTGTGTGTTTTTGATTGCGCGGATAGAAACAGCACGGAGACAGACATCCCGAAGCGATATGGAGACAGACATCCTGCTTTGCGCAAATACGAAATACTGCTTGTTTAAACAATGGATGATATTTGCGATGGCGTATGATTAACAACAACATCTATTGTGTTATAATTGGCACTAGATTGACAGTATGAAGAGTCCTTAAGTAAGTAGCATCACATCACATCAACAATGCCACTAGATTAACATGCAGAACAATAGCATTAGTATTATTGTCATGAGAGTAGCACATGGTCAGTAAATGTGCAATCAAATTTGTGTAGTTCCACTGGGATGAAGCAATGTTAGCGGTGTGAGATTTAAGTTTAACTGCAAAAACACAATTCATGGGAAATAAAGCAAGACGAAAGCACTTCATAAAATGGTGGTGGCATTGCTTCAATTTATCGACAGCACTAGACCATTACTTATAGTGACAGTAGGTGGCATTGCTTAATGCTTCATGTGATTTTACATTAACGGTAGCGATATGGGCGTAGGGACAGCAGGGGCATAAAGTGGTGAGGTAGATGTGGCTGCCGAGAGCGGCAAACACTCAGGCAGCATGTCTGCATTTGTCCCATTTTTTATCTCCTCGACGACATTTTCCTATGTGAGCATAGGAAATCTAGACCTGCTCATTCTCATTTGCGTTGTCCCCCAACACCCGTCACTTTCTTTCCTTTCTCAACCAAGAGATAGGTCCACTTCTCCCCACCCTTCGCCATCCACCATGCTTTCTTCATCTTTTCAACCAAGAGACTGGTTGGGTAGCCACTATCTACTACTTTCCCCCATTTCCTCTTAGAACCAAGTCCTAGATTCATGCTACAGCTTTCCCACTTTCTTCCCTGTTTGAACCAACTCTTAGAGTCAACTGTATGAACTAGCTTTACCTCTAATAATAGTAAAAGTCTAGGTGGCTTTGGAACAGCGGACAGAAGTAGAAAAAGATCCACACGAAGGGAGCTGGGGCAGTAGAGCAAGGCAGGTGTTCCGTTTCAAAGGAATATATACCTGAGGGTTGTCGGCATGTGGCAAAGACGGCATCGGGAGGCCGCATCTTGGCCACAATACCACAGGGAGGAAGAAGGGGTCGGAGGCCCTCCCGAGCCGGCGCTCTCTCGGAGAGAATGGCACGACCGCCGATCAGGACGCGCGGGCAGCCATTGGTCTCCTCCCTCGCCGCCAACGACAGTGTGAACGATGCACCTACACCCCTGCCCCGGTCGAGGTTGTCCGGCCGGATTTGTGACCAGACATGAGCTGCGAGAGAGTGGGCCACCTATGTCTTGCTTAGATATGGAGAGCATGAGAGAGTGAACGAGAGGAACCCTAGTAAAGCAAGCGCTAAGGCTCCTGCTTATATATATAGTGGAGTGATTTTGTTGTACCAGCTTCAAAAAAATGCGCTCCTACGTGTACTCGCGAGTGGGTGTGAGAGAACTAGTGCATGCGTGCACCGCTTCTCTTAGTGAGAGTACAATATACTATGCCCAAAGAACGTTCGCCGCAAGAGTAATAGTATAAGTGTGTGACGTGTGAGCTAAAATAAAATGTGCGCGACGTATTTTATTTTTTAGAAGTTCTGAGGGTAGGGTGTGAAGAGCACATATGCGCGTGACGTCTACCTGTGGATAGATGGTGGGTGCGACGTGCGAGTCTGCGAGAGGACTCGGGAGAGTCATGACTCGTGAGGGTGCGTGTGCGTGAGAGAGAGGAGGCACATATCAATGCAATGCATGTATCCATAAATCATTATCCGACAAATGTTCGACACAAGCCTTTTCCTGATGAACGCCGTTAGAACTGTTAGATCGGCATCCGACAGTGTCAGTTTTGCCATGTCATTTAACAGAACAGCCACTCCTCCTGCACACAAATCTTCCACGTGAGTGTTAGCAACTGTCGTATGCTCCCTCCATTCCGAAATGCAGTGCATATAGCTTTATTGAAAATTCGAACCTCACAAACTTTTACCGAGTTTTCGTGCACCAAATTGCACATGTAGAATACCCCTGTATATATCATTTCATTCATCTTCGAGAGGTAACTATAAAGATGGGGGAGGAGTCTACAAAGAAAGACCATCGTATCACCTGCAGCAATATCAACCATCCTTTGGTGTCGAGGAATATCATAGGAACTCTATATGATATGATTTTTATAGGATTTTTTCCTTTAGAGCCAATTGGTTCATACGAATAGATTCATATACTCCACATTTCAAAGGAAATAAACATGATATCATTTTTATAGCTTTAGAACCACTTGGTTCATCTGAATGGATTCATATACTCCCTTAGTTTCAAAGGAAATTAAACATTAGCGTATATTCAATAGAAAAGTACCTATGATATGAACCAAATTACATCTCTTTTCTAATCCCTCCTCATTGGAATTGAGATACATGTCATCTCTAGATTCAATAGAAAAGTGTCAGATTTCGGGTTCCGGCAGACCCTTGAGGTTTGAACTCTGGGGTGCGCACGAAGATCTTTCCCCTACCAGCTCGTGTCTCGAAGTCTCGCAAAGGAACTAGGCTAGAAAGAAGAACACACAAGGGACACAAGGTTTATACTAGTTCAGGCCACCGTTGTGGTGTAATACCCTACTCTAGTTTGTGGTGTGGTGGATTGCCTCAGGGGCTGATGATGAACAATACAAAGGGAGAACAGCCTTGCGAGGGGCTGTTCTTGAGCTGGTGCGATGAACTACTTGGGAGTTCAGTCGCTTCTCTCTCTCTCTCTCTCTCTCTCTCTCTCTCTCTCTGATCGATCCGTTTTCCAGATGCCCCTACTCTATGGTGGCTAGTCCTATTTATAGAGGGAGTCCCTGGGCCTCTTCCCAAATAATGAGCGGGAAGGGCGCCAATAATTGGCCATTTTGAAGGGGAACATCTAGTACACTTATCCTGACTAAAGTTGGTCTTCGGCTGCCAAAGGCTCTGACGATGACGCCGTCCTGGGCTCCACGATGACCTCCATCCTGCCGTTCTGCTGGTCTTGGTCTTGTTGCACCGAAACGGTAACCTTTGCCTGATGCCTTGGCCTGTGCTTGGCCCCTTTGCACCGAAGGGGAAACAAGGACGCTACGCATGCCGGCGCCCGCCTCGCGCCCGCCTGGTCTCGATCATCATGGCTTGCGTCACAGGCTCCTCGCGAGGTGCCCTTGCCTTGATCTCTCCGCCTCCTCGCGAGCCTGCCTGATGAGGCTGCTCCTGAGGAAGCTTCCTGTCATCCGCCCCGCGACGCTTGGCCTCTCGCGAGGGTCTTGAGCTTGAGCTGATGAAGCTGGGCTGCACTGGGCCCCCACTTGAGCCACACCGCAGGCAGGCAAGTTTGGGACCCCCGTTCCCAGAACGCCGACAAAAAGTTCCTATGATGTGAACCAAATGACATCTCTTTTCCAATCCCTACTCATAGGAATTGAGATGCTCCATGTCATCTCTTTTCCAATCCCTACCCAAGGCGCGTCCGGACTTGGCTTAGCAGAGAAGCGATGGGGCAAGTGCGAAGCGCCACGGTCCCCAATAGCCTGCGGCCTTGGGCACCGCGTGGCGGTTGATTGGACGTGGGTGTCTCCGCTTCCCCATGATGCCTCATTACACACCCAGCTAGGCGGACCCGTGGGTGCACACAACCATTCCCCTTTCGCCGCCCGCGTGCTTCCTGCCCTTCCTTCTTCCTCAGGATCCAACCTCCGCCTCCAATCGGACACGAACTCTCCCCCCTTCCCATTGCCATGGCGCCAACAAAGAAGGAAAAGGGGAAGAATCCCGCGCCTTCGTCTCGCTCGCCTCCGGTGGCGGCCCCCGCCGTCGATCGGTAAATCATACTCAACCCCGAAGCCTTGAACAAAGTCCGCTCTACTCTTGCCACCATCTTCAACGAGTGTGGCAGGACCACAGTCTGGCCTGCATCCCATGCCTCCTTTGATAGGGTCGTCACGGAGGTCCGGTTCTTCGCCGATGCCCTGTGGGCGGGTCTGGTTCCCCCCTTTTCTGCTTTCTTCAATGCGGTGCTCTCCCATTATCAGATCCACATGATGCACCTCGGGCCTGAGTCCATTACCCTCCTGGCTGTCTTCGCTTTTGTTTGTGAGGCAATGGTGGGTATTCCTCCTTCCGTTGCCCTATTGCGCCACTTCTTCTCTTTGCGCCTGAGCGACCCCACTCAATGCTCGGGGTGTGTGAGCTTCCTTGTCGTGCCAGAGACGGCTGCTTTGGGGATCGATTTCGGCCTTCCTCCTCCTGAGGCCAAGTTCAGAGAGCAGTGGCTGTATGTGGATGTTGGGTGCCCAGCCCCCTGCTCTCGCACCCAACCTTGCCTGTTGTTCCCAACTCAGGCTGGGATCATGAGACGCTTGCGAGCCCTCGGCTCGCCTTTGTCTGGCGCTGCTTCCAGAGTTTGAGGGCGCTCGGCGTGACGCGCCCAAGGTGGTGAAGGAGTTCCTCCAACGTCGCATTGCTCCTCTCCAGCGCCACTCTTGCCGGATGTGGGACTTTGCGGGGCACAAAGACCGCATGCGGCTTCAGGAGGAGGACCTGGCGCCTGAAGCGCTGCGGACGGTGCTCAGGGTCTTGACTGGCGACCCTTCCCCAGGCAGCCTTCGACACAATGGTGCCCTCTTATATCTTTGCTCGGGCAGGGCCAATTTCGTGAGGCAGATGCCCAGCTTTGACGAGTGGGGGTTGCGCCCGACTGGCCTCATGGGGCCCCGCGAGAATCCAGTCGCTGTGATTGCTCTTCCAGTCGCCCAAAGCGGCTCTGTCTCAGGCGGTGGAGCGGGGAGACGAGAACTGCCGGGAGCTGAAGGGGATGATGTTGAGATGCTGATGCCGCGCGGAGCCCCAAAGGTGGCATCTCCCGAAGCCCGTCTTGGAGCAGTGGCAGGCGAGGAGTTGCGGCCTACGGCTCCCGAGGTTGGGGCTCCCGAGGTCCCGGCGGCTCCTGGTGGCGTCCCCTAGGCCAGTCCCCTTGGCGCTGATCACCTTGACGCCTCTTCCATGCCGCAGACCGACCCCTGCACCAAGCGCTTAGGCCGGTTCCGCGTAGACTTCAAGGCCCTCCGCAAGAGGAAGGAGGCCCTGGGTGGTGACTATCGCCCTTGCCGCCTGTTAAAGCGCAGGAAGTACTTCGCCATGGACAAGTAAGTCCTCTTCCCTCTTTGCTCCTTTACTTCTCTGTTCTGGCAGCTGACCGCGGCCTTTCAGGGCTCTTCCTACCGAATTCGCGGAGAAGGCCAAGGAGCCATCCCCCCAAGCTTTGTCCTCGCTGCTGACCCTTGGCGCGCCGAGCTCGGGCAGTGCCCCTGCCACTCGGCTGGCCGGAGACGTGGCCCGTCCCGCTGGGCACCTTGAGCCTGTGTGCCTACTGTCCTCCCTTCACGAGTTCTCCTGGGGCACAGCCAGCTTGCCCCATGCTCCTTCCTTGATCGTGGACGGTGATTGGCTGAAGTCAGTCTTGAGCTCCCCTTCTGGGGACGGACCGGCTCCTGGCCGGGCTCCTGGCGAGGTCCGTACGGCGATTGCTGGGGTGCTAGCCCCCGGCCCTGTGGCGGGAGGGGGCATGCCCCCTCAGGGCCCTCCGCATACGCCAGGGGCAGAGGGCGACGCGGAAGACGTGCTCAGGCGTGCTCGCGAACGCCGCGCCCTTCGTCAAGAGTTCCTCCAGGGGGCGGCGGACGCAGTGAGCCGGATCGGGGCAGAGCTTGCTGGCGAGGATGCACGCCTTGAGGCCAAAGGCTTCTTCCTCGCTGAGGAGAGGCGCAAGTTGAAGGTAGCCGTTGCCCTTGCGCGTCACCAACGTGACCTTGACAACGTGAAGGCTGGAGTGTCGCTGGCAGCCTCGCGAGAGGCCTGCTCCCAAGCCGTCGAGGAGGCCTGGGAAGCAGACCGACGGCGCAAGGATGCAGAGGAGCGTGCGTGGCAGCTCCAAGCCTGGAGCAACTCTCTGGAGCAGCAAGTGGAACTGTGCCAGGCGGCCCTTGTGTCACTGAAGGGGGCTTCCGTCGACCAGGTGGAGCTCCAGAAGCACGAGGAGGCGCTAACGCTGGAGGCCGCCGAGCGCAACCTTGACCTTGAGCGGTTGGAGACGAGGGAGCGCCTGGTGGCTCAGGCGGAGGATGATGTCGCCACGCGCGAAGCCCGAGTCCAAGAAGAGGTCGACCGCCGCGTGGAGGAAGCTTGCTCGGATCTCGAGCGCCAATACGAAGTGAGGTTGGAGTTGATCAGGGCTGAAGCTGAGGGTAGGACCGTGGCCCTCAGGGCCAAGCTGGCTGAAGTGATGCGGGGTGGGGACTCCTCCGCAGCTGCCCTCGGCGCAGCGCAGGTGGAGCTGGCCTCTTCCCGCGCCGAGCTGCTTCTTCTCCAACAGAGGGTTGATGGTGCCGAGGCCATCGCACGGCAGAACGAGGACGAGATCCATCAACGGCGGATTCTGGAGCACGAGCACGCCCCCATGCTCTGAATGCTCAGGGAACGGGCTAACACGGCCCTGGGCAACATTTGCGAGGCCGCCGCCGAGGTGCCGCATGAGACCAACTATGCCGGCAACCTCCAATATTTCACTGACGTGGTGACGCTCCTGGAGAACCGCTCTGAGAGGTCTCGTTGGCTTGTCGAGGAGAGGAGCAGAGCCCTGCTTGGGCATGCCTTCTCCCGTGTCTTCAGTTATCTACAAGACAGGTACCCCCACTTCGATTTTGACGCCGCCATCGCACCCGTGCCCATAGCCATCCGGGGCGACCTTGCGCATTGGGCGAAGGACAACATGGACGCCCTCGTCAAGGCCTTCGCATCTAATGATGACGGCGTGATCATGGCCGCCGATCAAGGCGGCGTTTTGGACGAGCCTGGCGCAGGCGGAGGTGTTGGCAGTGGTGATGATGTCAGTGACGCCGGCGACGCCTCCAGAGGCGCCCCAGAAGACGCTGCAAGTGATATGTCTGACTGATCGTATGTCACCGCTGTTTACCCTACATGACGAAGGTTCGGGCTTGGCCCTGAAGATTGTAAGAGCATTTTGAGAGGGGAAGCCCCTCATGTAAAGGTTTGCGATCAGTACCCTGGTAAGCATAATGCTGCGTGTGAGCTTAGCTACTGGCCCGGTGATGGGTCAGCTGACTTGTTTACCTTTTGACCCCGACGAGTCCCGAGCGGGGCTATGGGGGCCGCAGCGCTTCGTGTGTCCTATGGGTGAACCCATTGATCCTGCGACGAGAACCTCCGGAGAGGGTACGGCGACAGCGGTCCGGATTGTAGACGTGCTTGGCCTGGCCCGGCTCGCTGACGCTAACTTTGGACGCAAAGCCGAAACCAGAACAAGAGAGATTGCTCGAACGAGACTAAACACCCCTTCCCCAAACACATGCAAGTCTCAAGCTCAAATCCAACTTAAATTCAAATCAAAGAACCTTGTCAATAGAGGAAAAGGCAAAAAGCAAAAAGCCGCGTCCGGCGCCTAGTCTAGTCTTTGACGTCTTCTCACCAGCGCGGAGCTAAGTGCTGCCACTGGGCGTGGGCAGGAGCCCCCGAGGCCTGAGGGCGGCTCTCCGGAGACTCCGGGGCATGTACGACCCCACTCATTATTACGTGAGAGTGTCATGGGCGGCGAGCTTCACAGGCACTGGGCCTTCCTCACAGGTATCGGCCTTGCTTCATATCGCCAGACGAGGGCCCCGCCTTGCGCCACACTCTACCGCCATTGACGGCGGCCGGAGACCAAGGACTACACCAATGGGGTAGAGCGGTCACTAGCGGTTCCCCTGACGACCACGGGTCCTCTGTAGGTGGCAGGCCCTGAGGCACCTCCCGGCAGAGGGCCTACCTCCTGAGA
This sequence comes from Aegilops speltoides, assembly GCA_021437245.1. NCBI lineage: Eukaryota > Viridiplantae > Streptophyta > Magnoliopsida > Poales > Poaceae > Aegilops > Aegilops speltoides. Next base: position 155,582,958 of record CM038147.1, on the reverse strand, counting down.
ACGCCTTGCGCCGAGCACCTCGGGGACAAACCCGGATCTCGGCCCCTCTCCTGCAGCCCCTGGTGCCCTCCTCCCGAGGGGTAAGAGGCTGCAGCGTTGGGGCAGCCATCTTCTGCGGCGACCTGTACCTCCTGTGACCCATGGTTAGCATAAGCTTGCTCCTGAGGAATTAGTGGTACCAGATAGTTGCTGCCATCGACATGGTCGTCGAGGCCCTCTTGGGGTTCCTGAAAGAGCTCAGCTTCTGGCGTCTCCTCGCCCCAGCCTGGCCCGAGGAACGAGCCATGGTCTTCTTTCTGTGCGCACTCTCTATCCACCATGTGGGGCACATAAGCTTCTGGGGCCACCGCCCCGCGGGTCTCGGCGTAGTGCCCCACATGCCACGCAGTCCGGCCTGGAGCGTTGTCTTGAGGGTGGTGGCGTGGTGGTCCGCCAAGGCCGAAGGTCGCGGCGTGCACTCCTTCGCTGGCCGGAGATGGGGTTGGCGCGACTTGTCGCCTGGTGCTGCCGGCCAGGTTGGTGTTGAGTAGGCCCTGGAGCCCGCTTGGAGTTGCATGGGCGCGTACGGGGCCGCCATACGGCCCGCTCTAGATCTGGGGCGGCAGCTGGATGCAGAAAGGAGGTGCTCCCGAGGCGGCGGCATCCAGGAGCTCGGCCACTCGCTCCAGCAACACGTCGCGGCCGCCCTCCAGTAGCCGGCATCGTAGCAGCTCTCGGGCCAACGTGAGCGTGGCCCTGGAGTTTGCCTGCTCCCGGCGGGTGTGCGGCGTTGTGGCCGCGACGTGGCTTGAGGCTCTTGCTGCTGACCGCACCTGCCATAGCGTGAGGGCAGGAGGCGTTTGGCCGCGTTGCCCGCGCCCCGCAGCGCCCTGTGGAGCGCGATCTGCCTGAGGCGCAAGGTTGAGGTTGCCCTGGGCTGGAGGCACGGCGTGGGCGGGCCACGCTGCCCAGCGGTCGGCGTTGGCTGTCGGGTCGCTTGACATCAGAACGGCGAGGCAACGAAACGCGAGGCGGCAGAAGAAGGATTCCGGTGCACCCCTACCTGGCGCGCCAAATGTCGGATTTCGGGTTCCGGCAGACCCTAGAGGTTCGAACTCTGCGGTGCGCACGAAGATCTTTCCCCTACCAGCTCGCTTCTCGAAGTCTCGCAAAGGAACTAGGCTAGAAAGAAGAACACACACAAGGGACACGAGGGTTATACTAGTTCGGGCCACCGTTGTGGTGTAATACCCTACTCTAGTTTGTGGTGTGGTGGATTGCCTCAGGGGCTGATGATGAACAATACAAAGGGAGAACAGCCTCACGAGGGGCTGTTATTGAGCTGGTGCGATGAACTACTTGGGAGTTCAGTCGCTCTCTCTCTCTCTCTCTCTCTCTCTCTCTCTCTCTCTCTCTCTCTCTCTCTCTCTCTCTCTCTCTCTCTCTCTCTCTCTCTGATCGATCCATTTTCCAGATGCCCCTACTCTGTGGTGGCTAGTCCTATTTATAGAGGGAGGCCTTGGGCCTTTTCCCAAATAATGAGCGGGAAGGGCGCCAACATTTGGCCATTTTGAAGGGGAACATCTAGTACACTTATCCTGACTAAAGTTGGTCTTCGGCTGCCAAAGGCTCTAACGATGACGCCGTCCTAGGCTCCACAATGACCTCCATCCTGCCATTCTGCTGGTCTTGGTCTTGTTGCACCGAAACAGTAACCTTTGCCTGATGCCTTGGCCTGTGCTTGCCCCCTTTGCACCGAAGGGGGAACAAGGACACTGCATAGGCCGGCGCCCGCCTGGTCTTGATCGTCATGGCTTGCATCACGGGCTCCTCGCGAGGTGCCCTTGCCTTGATCTCTCCGCCTCCTCGCGAGCCTGCCTGATGAGGCTACTCCTGAGGAAGCTTCCTGTCATCCGCCCCGCGAGGCTTTGCCCCTCGCGAGGGTCTTGAGCTTGAGCTGATGAAGCTGGGCTGCACTGTGCCCCCCACTTGAGCCATGTCGCAGGCCGCAGGCAGGCAAGTCTAGGGACCCCCGTTCCCAGAACGCCGACAAAAAGTTCCTATGATGTGAACCAAATGACATCTCTTTTCCAATCCCTACTCATAGGAATTGAGATGCTCCATGTCATCTCTTTCCCTACAACTTCCATGTATACATCTTCTATTCCTAAATAGATAGTACAACCCACTAGTAGCTTTTTTCCAAAACATGCAACTATGGCACAAGAACTATATAGTTTGCCAATAACTTTGAAAGATGGTCGCTGGATGAAGCTAATCCGATAGTGTAGAGATGGAAAATCCGAGCATTACTGGCCGTGGGATATCATCAACATTCCACCAGATCTGCCACATGTACAAGAAGACTCCATGGTTGAACTTAAGCATAATGCACAAACCTCAAAACACAAGCACTTCTCCTTTGTTCTAAAATCTTCTGTATCATAATTGATTTTTCTCTAAATGAATTGCCATTATTTGTTTTTTCCTTTATGCTTTACAATGCACAACCCCATGAATCTTAACATTTTTATAAAACTAATTGATTTTGAATGAGATAAACTACAAGAACTAAATGAACATCTACATCATGCATATATGACCCAAAGCTTTACATGCTATAGTGTGTATTTATTCATAATTTGGTTCGAGATCTCATGCACTCAATGCATGTGTACCATACTAGTTTTGAGTAGAGTAGAAAATTTCGCGCGGCCCCGGGTATATCAAAATGTAGGGCCCATGCATCATTGCCTTTCGGTCGAACCTACGTCCACAATTTTTTGTACCTACTATATCTCCACTGGTCCCCGAACCCAAAATGATGCCTCGTTCCCGTAAAACCAAGCGGCCCACACATATTTAAGGCATCAACTCGAACCCGTTTACTACGACGTGGCCCCACACGTCGTAGTACTCCTACAAACCCTACCGCTGCACTCATCATCGGTTTTCTTCAAGAGGACGAGGGAGAAGACGATTTGTAGTGGAGGCGCTTTAAAAAAAAGGATCTGTAGTGGAGACCCCTACCCTTGGGTGCCCGAGGTAGCTGCCGCACGCATCATTGTTTTCTCTTTTCTTTATGCTCTTGTGCCCTAGAGTGAAATGATGGTTGCTTCGTCCGTCCAGGTTAATGCGGGAAAGGTGGGGCTTTGTGATTTGACCCCTCATCGCTCATTTTCTACTACTGTGGCGTTACGACCGGGGTGCCTCCAATTCCAACCGCTGCTCCGAACTGTAATTTGGTGCATCGCATGTGGAACAAGAGGGTGGATGAGCCACATGTCGACCAAAGGGGTCCTGTTAAGTGTGTCGCCATCTCGTGTGTGGACTGACCCTGCTTGAGTTGCTACGCCAACACGACAGGAGCAGCCTACCACTTGGTTTTGCTCCTTGGTGAATCCCGACTATATTGATCTAAAAAGATACGTGCTGAACTACCCTCTCCGTCTCGGTTTTTTATTTTTAGGCATCTCGGTTTATAGGGTGTGCACGTAGTTCTAGGTCATCCATTTGACTAACTAAATATGAGTTGCTATGTCACAAAAAGTATATCATTGGATTCTTAAGCGGATGTAGTTGTATTTAAAAGTCAAGGGCGGGGCTTTTCCTGCGCGGTAGGCGGGGCAGTTCCGCCTAGTCGGTTCGATAGAGACGCGAGAAGACGAGGGAGTAGGCTATTGCAAACATAGGGCTGTGTGATTTGACAGCGAGTTACTGCTGGATAGGTGGGGCCCCATGATTTGACTTGCCATTATCATTTTAACTGCGGCGCTACAACCGGCGTGAGTCTCCTGATTCCTGACCACCTGCATACAGGTGCCTCTCCCAATGCTCCACCATGTAGTAGAGGCTGGCTCTTGCATCAGAGCCCACTTCTCCACTTTTTCCTTGCCACTCTTTCCTCCACATATGCAAAAATGCCATGTAAAGCACACTATTGTACTTAGGTTGGTCGTAATGGAGAGTATCATATACTAGTATCATGCATATGATACTTTTGTATGATACTACATCCGTAATGCATAGTATCATGTGTTGGTATCATAGGATAGTTTATTTATTGTCATGAATGACACATAGTAGCACATCATTTAATATAATACAGTATCATATTATGATACTCAACTCTCTCTTTTTTTCATTTAATTCGACATCACCTCATCAAGATCGCATAGTTGGCATGCATGATACTACCTATGATACTCCCATTACAAGCAGCCTTACTTGCTCCTACAGGTGCTAAGCTTGCCACATCTTATATTTACTAATTGGAGGCACCATACGAGCCTCCACGTTAATCCTAGAAAAACTAACTAATTAACCGTTGGATCTGTAATTTAGAAATCTATAGCCATTGGATATACGTAATACACATACAGAGTCCCCAAGGACCACGTCTCAGTTCTGTAGAAGAAAAAAATAGTGTTTCTCTTCCCCACGTACAAATCCCCAGCTGAGAGAGAAAGAGTCCTCAATTCCCACGTCTAAGTTCTAATAAAATAAAAATAATGTGCCAAACAAGGACATGTACAAATAAGAGGACATCAGGCATGTAAAAAAACTACTCCAGCCTCACATCCCCCGGCTAAAAAAAACACTCTCCAACATGCACGTCTAACTTTTGTGAAAATAAAAGCAATGTGGCAAACAAATACGTGTACAAATATGAAGATCTCACGCAAGTGAATAGAAAGTTGCCAGGCCTCTCATTAAAAAGAGTCGACATCTCAATCCCCAGAAAATGAAAATTCATGCACGTACAAAAAAAGTTGGACCTCAAGCCTCTTGGCCAGATTTAAAAAAAAATGTAGCGGTCGGATATATTGTCGGCGTCATAGAGTATACTCAGAGCCGTACTCAGAGATCATATGTGGCCCAGTCTGTGGCGCAACCAACATTGACGACAACGTCTAACTCCTTGGGCAATGTCTGCATACTCGAGCAGACTCAGAGATCATATGTTTGGCCATCGTGGCGCAACCAACATTGACGACAAAGTCTAAATCCTTGGGCAGTAATCTACATGTCTTTGACAGTTGATCCCAATACTTCTACTCCCTTCTTTGACGTGAGTTATCCTCCAATTTCCACTTGATAAAAGTGGGGAAAAGCTTGCAGGTCAAAGGAACCAAATTAACTGATTTATGTGCCTCAGATTTACGGATATCTGAAAATAAGATGCTTCTTTTGTGGCTTTCTATTCATTTTATCTAATGTTAATCTTCTATGCAGTTTAAATATATGAAGGTGTGATTTAACTTTTTATTTACACACCTTTCTCACTTTTAGATTAACCGACACGCATAGTGTAGTGGACGATGTTGCATCACAAATATTATTGCTTCATTTATAGCTCCATCAGAACTAATTAGTGCATGGTATGCATCTCCCTTGGGCATTAAACGTATCATTTTCTTTTTTAAAAGATTAGTTCATTTATGTTCTACTTTCACATTACGTAGTGCAGGAATATCATGAAAATTCATTCACGTACAAAAAAGGAGGGACCTCAAGCCTCATGAAAAAAAAAGAGTTTATGCTTGATTTTGAAAAAGAAGGGTAGTGGCGGATATGTTGCAGCGCCATAGAAGTATACCCAGAGCCATACTAAGAGATCATATGTCTGTTAATCTGGGCAAAAAATATTGACATTAAGATTCTCGACACCTTAAACATGGCACCCAATAAATCAATGTGTGTTTGGTACCATTTCTTATGAATATTTTTCATGCCAAGATTATTTTGCATGTTTTCAATACTAATATCAGGAAAATAGTTCCCATTAATTTAAAATATAAATAAATATGGAATGACATTGGTACTTCTATTGTTGCATGTCTCCCTAATTAACTAGCCCGTGCTGCAGCACGGGTTGATGACTAGTAGGCATAAAGTATGATGTGGCAAGTTAAGCAAGAAGAGAGAGACTAGTTTGGTGACCCAAGGAAGAAATGGTGCTAAGCACGTGTACCTAGGTGAAAAGACAATTTTGAGTCTATAGCTAATTAAATGAAGCAAACTTAGCAACAAAAAACTAATAAGCACACCATTTCATTGGAAGAGGTCACCCTTGGCAAATGCAATAATACTAGTACTCAGAAACCCATAATATAAGAACGTTTTTGGCACTACACTAGTGTCAAAAACGTTCTTATATTATGGGACAGAGGGAGTACGAAGAAAGAGATAGAGAGGAGTAAAAAAAATAAATACACTTATAGCCAACCTTATAGCTAACCTTGTTGTAGTATGAGTGACTAAGTGATGACTAAGTATGACATGCCAACATCAGATAGCCTAACGCACTTTGTTAAATCTCCAAGGCGCGACCACATGAAAGCGACGCGACGATGTCGTGGTAGGCGCGACCATGATACGGGCTGGGCAGCCCTTGGATCTGAGATCAAACGGTCGCATGCTAAGTTGCTGAAAATTTGCAGAATAACCCTCCAGGATAGGATATTCACCCATAGGTCTAGAATCACGCCATGCAACCGTTCGATCTCAGATCCAAGGGCTCTGGGAAGTCCGTATCATGGGAGAATGGAAAGCCACTACCCTGCCATTTGCACACTGGCAATTCGCTCCTACTCGTCCCCGCACGTCCTTTAATACTACAGCGGTTCGCTCCTAGTCGTCCCGTCCTTTCACATTATGGCAGTTCCACTAATCCTAAGCCTCCTCCCAAATCCATGGCATTCCAAATCTCCATGATCAGTGGTGAGTACAAGGTTAGAACCATCACCGGCGATGAGTTCGACGTCATCTACACCCGTTCTTCCGCGACGGTGAAAGGATGCCTTTCTCGCTTCAGACGCATGTTTGAAAACTCAGATGATGAGTGGGTCACTGGGCTAGATGTTGAGTACACCACAGTCCTGGGATGAGAGAAGGATCTAAAGGACGAAGAGAGGAAGAAGCCCGTCGTGATCCAGGTTTGCGTGCATGACTTATGCTTAGTCTACGACATATGACATGCCGACGTTGAATGCCTGGATTTTAAGAACTTCCTCAAGAGCAACCTAGTCAAATTTGTTACTGTAGACTTTACGAACGACAAAGAAGTCCTGGATCGGATAGGCCTCGTTGTAGGCAACCCCTTCGACCTCCAGAAGAATTGGCTGCTGCCCTCTCGTCAGCCTTCAATGCTGACCCTAGCAGGAGCCATGGTTCATCCTTCGTATCATAAACTGGAGAAACCTCATTACACGTTTCATCATCATGCATGGCAGCGAAATGTACTAGATATAGACCACATCCACTACGCTGCAATGGATGGCTACCTTTGTTTCAATATCTACAAGGGTTGGATGAAGAGCAAGAGCCAAGTGTACGGTTCAAGCAAAGAAGTATCGGCCAAGAGGAAGAGGGACAAGGACGAAGTCGAGGACGTGGACGAGGACTCCGAGTGAGTAAGGTGTCAGTATTGTTGCTTATGGTGGTTCTAATGTAGTGTCTACCGGATTAGTTGCATAGTTTAATTTCAGGTGTGCTTAGTTTAATTTGAGGGGTGTGTTGTGCTGAGTCCCCAGCAGAACTATATTATGTTTCCTCTCGTTACTTTAACTCTTCAGATGTACTACATACTACTAGTATTTCTTTAATAGAATTTAGCACCCCAATTAAGCACCTACTAGCTTTTTTAATAGTACTATATGCATAATTTGGCGACGAGCGCTCTCTATATGTACCACTTTTTTTTTAATTTCATTTTTTGCTCCATGGCGCAATCCATCGATACTACTACTGTACAAAAGTATAGATTTTTAAAAGGCTAGAGTACTGTTCATCACATATATAGCCAGTTAAATTCTCAACCTAGAACGACGTGCATCCCATGTAGTAAACCGATACAGAGGAAGTATAGTAAAAATGAGGTGATTTTACCGAGCGATTGGCGGGGGAGCATGGCCTGTCATGCGGTCCCACGTGTCATGATGTACCAAGGTGATGCGCGTGTCCCTCTTGAGGTAGAAGCAATGCTACATGGTTTGAGATTATGGCGAACCGAAGTGTGAAATAATGGTTGCTTCGTCCGTTTGGGAAGGTGCGGCATTGTGATTTGACGTCTCATTGCTCATTACTACTACTAGGCCGGTACGAGTGGGGTGCGTCCCCCCTACTATTCTGCACTGTTATTTGGTGCTTGACACGTCGACCCGGTTGCTATATGTCCCACATGTCGGTGACAGGAAGTACAATATTCATGAAAGGGAGCTTCGACGGAGGAGTATACTACAGAATTCATGAAAGGGAGCGACTTAGTTTTGGAAAAATCTGTTTTTACACAGTACGTACCCACTAGGGTTTATAGGGCTCATCTAAAAAACATTCGTTTTTCTGTTTGATAAGTCTTAATTCTACTACTAGTAGTAGTACCATCACATGTTGGATTACGAGGTCCGTTAGATCACCCGATGCAAGCAGTGTCGAGAGGAAACTAACCAATGCATGTAGAAGTTCATGGAAATTTAGTGGTCATTCATGCATTCATTCTAATTAATGCCTCAGTAAACATAACTTCTTGAGAAAAACGAGCATACTAATTACTTGTGAAAACTATGAAATTAATTCGACCACTCACCGTCTACCTTGGTTGGAGAGATTTTGAAATTGAGCCATAAACTGGAAAGGAGGCAGTAGTAACTTTTGTCTCGATTACTATTTGTGGCCTTGTATAGATGCAAAATGTATTTTTGATAATGGCCTTGTATAAGTAAATGGAGGGAGTATTAAAGGACATATATATTCCAAACAATATTATAATCTCTCTAACCAAGGTACGTAGTAGGGATGAGGAGTAAACCGAGGGAGTAGTAAAATTTTCTCCTTATGCTGCAAGCCACTATGCACGTGGGCGAGGGAGCGGGTGTAAGGCGTACAGTAGTAGTAGTACTACTACTCGTAAGTGATACTTCTCCAACATATCTACTTTTCCAAACACGTTTGCCCTTGTTTTGGACTCTAACTTGCATGATTTGAATGAAACTAACCCGGACTGACGTTGTTTTCAGCAGAACTGCCATGGTATTGTTTATTGTGCAGAAAACAAAAGTTCTCAGAATGACCTGAAAAATCCATGGAGATAACTTTTGGAAAATATCAAAAATATTGGCGAAAGAATCAAGGCCAGGGGGCCCACACCCTGTCCACGAGGGCGGGGGGCGCGCCCTCCCCCTGGGTGCGCCCCCTGTGTCGTGGGCCCCTTGATGCTCCACCGACCTCAACTCCAACTCTATATATTCCGTTTCACAGAGAAAAAAATCATAGAGAAAGTTTCATCGCGTTTTACGATACAGAGCCGCCGCCAAGCCCTAATCTTTCTCGGGAGGGCTGATCTGGTGTCCGTTCGGGGCTCCGGAGAGGGGGATTTGTCGCCATCGTCATCATCAACCATCCTCCATCACCAATTTCATGATGCTCACAGCCGTGCATGAGTAATTCCATCGTAGGCATGCTGGACGGTGATGGGTTGGATCAGACTTACCATGTAATCAAGTTAGTTTTCACTACAAAAAAATACACTTCCGTGATGATACGTGTTTGTCATAGTAGGTCGCGTTTTTGTCATGCATGTACATCCATGACAAATTTATGATGTAATCAAGATAGTCATACCGTCTTTGTCGAGAAGTGTTCCATGACATTACCAAAATTATCATCACGAAGTGTCCACTTCCATGACGATAAATCGTCGTCCGTCACGTATGCTTTCGTCAAGGGTGACCGACACGTGGCATCCACCGTAACGGAACGCCGTTAAGCTATCGGGTCGGGGTTTCGATCCGATAACCCGTTAGCAGCCCCGACCAATGGGGTTTTTCCACGTGTAAAATCATCATTGGCTAGAGCAAACACGTGTCGGCTCACCGTTGGGACAGATGTCATCCACTCATTGGACAGAAGGCGCCTATGATACGTCGACACGTGGCACGGCCCAATAGAGGCCCATTCCTGTGAAAAGGCCGGCCCATTTGACTTGGTCAAAAGGTGGCGGGCTGGCCCATGGAAAGCCTGTTAATGGCCTGTTTGCATATAGCCCATTTACAGCCCGCTAACCCAAGGCCCGTTGCGCCCTATCCGAATTAGGCCCAAGAGCGTCATCTGGCCATCCAATATGATTCCAAATTGCTTTCACTTCGGCCCATGACGCCTTTTCGCCCATATGAGGCCCTATGTAACTCTTGGCCTATTAACGGCCGTGGTAAACCGCCCGCAATGAACAAAGGTATCACTTTACACCCATTAACAGCCGTGGTGAAACCGCCCGTAATGAACAATATATCACTTTATACCCATTAAGGGCCCGTTATTCAGTTGGGCCGTTTCCAGCAAATGTTATCTTTCGGCCTTCTCAGAGCCCATTTATTCTTGGGCTCATTTCCAGCATTCATTTACTTACGGCCCATTACTGTCATTTTCTGCTTGTGGGCCAAATTCAGCCCGTGGTTACATCGGCCTGTTTGTGGTCCGTTAATACGTTGGGCCGTTTTCATAGCGTCATCAAATACGGCCTATTAACGATGGCCCATTATGGTCATACAGCCCGTATAAGGCCCATTAATGATACGGCCCGTAGAAGGCCCATTGTTTCTACGGCCCGTAGAAGGCCCATTGTTTCTACGGCCCGTAGAAGGCCCATTGTTTCTACGGCCCGTAGAAGGCCTACTGTTTCTACAGCCCATAGAAAGCCCACTGTTTCTACGGCCCGTAGGAGGCCCAGTGTCACTACAGTAAATATTAGCCCATGGTTATTGTGGCCTAGTTTTAAAAAGAACTGCACTAACTACAAGCAAACAAATAAACAAGACAACAAGGAAATAAATAAGCAAGCAACTTATGCTAGGCTATCACGACTGTTACACATATTACATCCATTGGGCATCAAAGTTCGCCACCAGTGCAAATATAGGGAACAAAGCAGCATATCATATACACTAGTTGTCAAAGTTGGTGAAAGTGCATCTAATCCCCAGGTGGTTTCGGTAATTAATAACAACATATATATCATTGAACTAATCATTTCTTGAGAATATTTCAGAAAGTTCAGTGATATGGGTATGGCAATGACCGATGATGTGGACCCTCAAAATGCTAAGGAAAACATTGGCAAAAGCTCAAGACTCCATTTTTGGTTTAGTGATCCAAGATCACATTGAGTCCATAGGAAAGCCAATACTATTAAAAGGGGATGAGGTTATGATGATGATCTGTTGCTCTAAGTGCTTAGTGATTTATCTCTCAAACTATCAGCAATCTTTCATTCCAACATAAACCCATAAGTAATCTCGGTCCCACCGATTCCAAACTCACCACACCGAGATGAACCACCTCACCATATACCCAAACCCTAAGAATCTCGGATTTTCCGATTCCAAACTCGGTCATTCGAATTGGTGTTGCCAACCTTCAGAACCTACAGACTCAAATCGGTGTCACCGAGATGAGAAAGTCGGTCCCACCGAAATTGGCAAACCCTAGACTTTGGAAGAATCGGACAAACCGAGATTGTATTTTCGGTCCCACTCGAAAATCCCAACGCTCACAAGATTTGAACTTTCGGTCTCACCGAGTTGTCAACTTCGGTCCGACCGAGATTGGTCAAATGTGTGTAACGGTTGGATTTTGTGTGGAGGCTATAAATACCCTCCACCTCCTCTTCATTCGTGGAGAGAGCCATCGAAAGAACTACCACTCCTACCTTACATTTCGAGAGGAAAACTACCTACCCTTGTGTTGAGATCAAGTTGCTCCACTCCCACCATATGAAACTTGATTTCTAGCCTTCCCAAGTTGCTTTCCACTCAATCCCTTCCTCCACCACAGCCAAATCAAGTGAGGAGAGTTGAGTGTTGGGGAGATTATCATTTGAAGCACAAGAGCAAGGAGTTCATCATCACCAACACCATCTATTACCTTTTGGAGGGTGGTGCCTCCTAGATTGGTTAGGTGTCACTTGGGAGCCTCCGTCATGATGTGGAGTTGAACCAAGGAGTTTGTAAGGGCAAGGAGATCGCCTTACTTCGTGAAGATCTACCCCGAGTAAGGCTAGTCCTCCGTGGGCGTAAGCCATGATGGCATAGACAAGGTTGCTTCTTCGTGGACCCTTCGTGGGTGGAGCCCTCCGTGGACTCAAGGCAGCCGTTACCCTCCGTGGGTTGAAGTCTCCATCAACGTGGATTGACGATAGCACCACCTATCGGAACCATGAGAAAAATCTCCGTGTCACCAACTTGCGCTTGCTCTTCTCCACCTCTCATTTACTATCGTGCAATTTACTTTCCGCTGCCACAACTCTAGAATTGCATGTGTAGGGTGATACTTGACTTGGTCATCATTGTGAACTTGCTAAGAAACTACTCCAATCAAAAGGCAAAATTTTTAAGTTGTCAAGTAGTCTAATCACCCCCTCTAGACATACTTCCGATCCTACAAGTGGTATCGAGCTTTGGTCTCCATTGGATTGGTTTCATTGCATTGACTCCATAAGCTTGGTTTCACAACCTAGGAGAGTATGGCGCCTAGTGAGGGTAATTTCCGAGAGGTCCTTACTTTGATGGTTCAAACTTTGCTAGTTGGAAGCATAAAATGAAAATGCATATTCTTGGACATAACCCCGCCGCATGGGGCATTATTTGTGTTGGCTTGCAAGGTGAGTTCTTCAAGAAGGAAAAGTTCCGGATCGCGAAGCTACCATGGATGAGTTGCGGATGTTACGTAACAATGCTCAAGCTTGTGACATTCTCTTCAATGCTTTGTGTCCCGAGGAGTTCAACAAGATCAGCCGCCTTGAGAATGCAAAAGAGATTTGGGATACTTTGGTCGAAATGCACGAAGGTACCGAGTCCGTGAAGGAATCAAAGCTAGATGTTCTTCAAGGTCAGCTTGACAAGTTCAAGATGAAGGAAGGTGAAGGAGTCGCTGAAATGTACTCTAGGCTTGCTCTCATCACCAATGAGATGGCAGGTTTAGGAAGCGAAGAAATGACCGACCGATTCATCATCAAGAAGATTCTCAGAGCTTTGGATGGAAAGTATGACACCGTGTGCACTTTGATCCAAATGATGCCAAACTACAAAGATCTCAAGCCTACCAAGTCATTGGAAGAATTGTTGCTCATGAGATGACACTTAAAGATAAGGAAGAGCTTCACAACAAGTCAAGTGGTGCTTACAAAGCTGCAGTTGAAGCTCCCACATCCTCAAGTGACAAGCTAGTTTCCAATGAAGAGATAAGCCTAATGGTGAAGAACTTCAACAAATTCTACAAGAGTAGAAGCAAGGAAAGAAGCTCAAAGTCTAGATCATATGATGAAAAGAGATCTTCTAGTCGTGATCGAAACTACTACAATTGTGGAAGACCGGACACTACTCAAATGAGTGTTCGACTCCCCAAGAGAAGAGAAGAATCTCCAAGAAGAAGAAGCTCAAGAGAAGAGTCGCCTCGAAGAGAGAAGAAGTAGAGATGATCGTTATGAACGAAGATCCTCTCGGAGAAGCAAGGATTCGGAAAGGAAAGACAAGTCATCAAGGAGCTACACAAGAAGAAAACATCAATCTCATGTTGGTGAATGGGTTTCCGCCCGACTCAGACAATCACTCCGAAAGAAGCTATCACTCCAACTCCGAATACATCAAGATGAAGGTGTTGCGGTCTTGCTCTCGTGTCCTCCAACTCCAACTCCTATGACATATTTGATTCACCAAATGAGGGAATTGGAAGATGCTTCATGGCAAAAGGCCCCAAGGTATCACATCCTGAGTTTATTGACTTTGATAGTGATGAGGATGACTTGCTTGGTGAAGATGAGCTTTACATGATAAATCTAGTGAGCTTAGTAATGATGAACATGCTAGTAGTCTTTATAGTCGAGAAGAGTCGAATGACAATGCTATGAAGGAGATTGAGCGCCTAACTAAAGAACTAAACACTCTTAAGTTAGCTCATGAAACAACTCAAGAAGATCATAGAGAGCTCCTAAGATCTCATGAGAAGCTACGCTCGAGAAGCTCAATCTAGAGCAAGAACATGAGTTTCTAAAAGCTATCAATGACGATCTTCAAAGAAGAGTTCTTCATATCTTGCCAAACGACTTCTCTTGTCTAATTTCTTGCCACCTATCAAAACTAAGCATGACAAGCATAAGAAAAATTCTTCATCTAGTAGTAACAATAATCATGCTAAATCAAATGTTGTTACTTCTAGTAATTCTCTTGATTCCACTAACAATGTTTCAAGCCAAGTTTCACTTGAGCAAGAAAATAGTCTATTGAAAGGGATTATAGAGAAAGGTGTCTACAAGAGTCTTGCCGAAGCAAAAGCTTTGAGGAAATTGTTCGCAAACAAGGAAGACACCGAAGAATCAAGGAATTGGTTTTGAGCGAAAGTTCAACGCCGAGGGTGTTGAATGGGAAGAAGGTCAATATCCCACTCCAAAGTTCGTCTCTCAAGAGGAGAAGTATGATCCTACTTCTTCCAATGAGGAACAAGCTCAAGATGACCTTCCACCACAAGACCACAAGCTAAAAGGCAAGGACAAGCTTCAAGAGGAGATTGATGCATTCATTGAAGCACCCAAGGCCATGGTCAAGTGGGTTCCCAAGGCAACTTCAAGTTCTACTTCGACAAGCTCAACTACTACCCCAAGGATTCCCATCAAGATGATGTGGATCCCGAAGAAGAAGAACTAGAGAGTTCTTGAGGGTGACTCCGCCAACATACTTCACTCACATTCATTTTGGCAAGGACTTGTGCAATCAACTTCCACATCTTGCACTAGTTCATGGAGTCACAAACCCTCATGTTGGTAAGTCAAGGAAAAGGTAATCATTGCTTTCATGGACATCATCTATTGTGTACTTCAATCTATGTCCATGGATATTCTTGTTTGTTCCTTGTGGGACTAACCCATGTAGGTATTGAAAGTGCCCGAATCCAAAGGATTGCTCCCAACTCTTGATGATCTTCATCAACATTGAGCATCCACATCTTCAACATCTACATGAAGTCTTCAACGACAACCCAAGGTTAGTTTGACCCTTTAAAAGGGGTTCTCACATCAAGGGGGAGCTTTGCTCTAAAGAAATGAGCTAAAGCATCTTCTAATGATGTGAACACATCAATGCTTTATTGAAAAGTGGTAACCCCACTTGTGCTTAAACGATGAGTATGACCTATGATCAAATGTTCTCATTTGACTCCTAAGTCAATATACTCATATATAGATGACCTAGTCATCGCCAAATTGTGTGCTAGCTGTTAGTGTTTTGTTTGTGCATGTTTGACACATATTTCATTTGCTATCTTATTGTGTGAGCATGTTGGATGCATAATTTTATCCATTCGAGGACATCCATTTGTTGCTTTGGTCTTTTGGTTTTCTTTCTTTTGACCAAATGGATGGACAAGAATGCCTAAGTTCCTCCCCTAGCTATCTATGCTTTCTTGTCTCAAACTCTATTCATGCTTATATCACAAACTTTGAACAAGACTTTTTGGACGCATCGAGTGAGGAGCACTTTCGAGCCACCGATCCGTCAAAAGCCTAACTTCCAAAACCTTCTAAGTACTTTCGGTCAAACCGATATACTCAAATCGGACGGATCAAAATCACTTGATTGATCTAGGTTTTCACCTCGGTGAAACCGAAGTTTCAAATTTCGGCGTGACGATCGGTGTGTAATCGCACGCAGCTAACCATCTCGGTCCCACCGAAGTTTTCAAACTCGGTCCCACCGAGAGCCGAAGGGTATATATACTCGAGGACGAGCGCGTTGATTACTTCTTCAAACGCTTCGCCTCAAACCCTTATTGCCGTCGCCTTGGTCTTGGATCGTCTCCGCCGTCGCTTTGGCGCCGCGCGGGTCTCCATCGCCGTCAACGGTCCTTCTCATCGCGCCGCGTTGCCGCCGTAGTGAAGCTCCACCGCATTGGGTGAGTTTCATCCCTCTCGTGCTCCAACCGCTGATTCAATGCATGTTAGGTGTTGCCATGTTTCTTGCCAAGTTTGAGATCTCCCTATCCAGCCGTTTAGGTCTTAGAACAAAATTCGAGTGAAAACTTTAGGGTTAGGTTTCCGCCGAACACATCTCGGTGTGACCGATTCTGCATTTTCGATCGACCGATTTGGCCTCTGGCCATTGCACTGCACTTTTCGGTGAAACCGAGTTGTGCAAATCGGTAAGACCGAAGGGAAGATTTAGTGAAACCCTAGCTGTCTCGGCCAGACCGAAACCCATTTCGGTCCAACCGAAAGTGGTGTATGTGGTCTGTTTAGACATTTCGGTTTCACCGAATTTATAGACTCGGTCAGACCGACATGTATTCTGTGAAAACCTAAAACTAAAGTTTAAACTCATTCTTTTTGCAAAATCCTCTACAGTTTGTGATAACTCTTCTATTCTTCCTATACCTATTCTATTCACAGGTTGTCAGTCATGTCTGATGGAAGTGACAGTCAGAACAGGTCTGAGATGCCGCTTGAGATTCCAGAGGCAGCTACAAGTCCGAAGCAAGCAGTTTTTCAGATGATGGAGAGAGAAGCACTCCAAGTGGACTGCTGCAGCTGCTACTGGCAGGGAGGAAGAGGAATTCGATGAGGAGGATTCAGACTTTGTTGCAGATGAGGAAATAACTTCTAAGCCAAAAGGCAAGTGGTTGCCAAGGGCTATCAAGGGCAACAACAAAGAAAGGCACAAGCAAAGTGACAAAATCCTCTCATTGCACGAAGCTCAAGATGGAAGAAACCTCCAAGAAGATCAAGAAGACTTCCAAGAGGAAGAGGAAAGTTCATGAAGAAGCCGATGATGATGATGATTCGATGAGGAAGCACCTCAGCCTCCTCGAAGCGAAGTTGATGGGAGATGCCATCGAGGGGGAGCACCCACAAAAGCTAAGCCATCAGCTCCAAAAAGGCAGCCCAAGCCAAACCAGCTGCCAAGCCCAAGAAGACTGTGAGGAACATACCGCTTCAGAGAAGAAGAAGGACAATGTGCCACCCGCAGAATCGATGATGAGGCTCATGTTTTGCTCAAGCTCGCATGAAACTGCCAGTTCATAATGATGCTCATCCTCGAGCTGAAAATATGAAGGAGAGAAAGGATAAAGGTCTCGAGCTATGGAGGCAAGCAGATCCATATGCCACCAGGAGAAGAACAGCAGATTGACCCAAGATTCCACACTAGAGAGCAACAAGACTTTTATGAGACAAAGCTCATGGATAAGAAGCCAATTGTTGCCGACACGGATATGTAGACCGGGATTACATCGACGGTGAAGAGCACAGAGACTACTTCCCACATGTGCATGAAAGCTTCACCGCTTGTGGGATTGCAGAGTTTGTAGGTCGGTCGATTGCTTGGAACGATGAGATGATCATGCGCTTCTATGCCACCGCACACTTCTATCCGGATGGCGTAATTGTATGGATGATGAGGAGGCGAGATTCCATTCTACCGTTGAAGAATGGAGAGCATTGCTGAATGCACCAGTATCAAGGGATGATGATGTTGATGTGTATGGCATTCAAGAAAAATCACGAGTCAATGAAGAACATGTACAATGAGGTAAAAGATAAGGATGTTGAGATATGGAAGCTTGGTTCAGTCTACTATCTTCAGGCAGGTCTCCCAACCACCAACACCATTCTGAGGCATACTTTGATGCCTAAGTCAGGGGACCACCGCATGATAAGAGGGTACTCTATCAACATGCTGCACATTCTAGATCAGAAGACACCTTTTAAGGTGATGGACCCGATAGTTGAGACTATCAAGAGGACAGCAGCAGCACTGAAGAGGTCGTGTGGGTTTGCTCCGCATATTCAGATGCTCATTAATGCCAAGTTTGGCACGGACACCTACCGTTGGATAGACCCCACTTGCCACTTTGCAGCCTGAACATGAGGATAACGAGGTTGTGATGACCGAGGATGCTCCCACATCTGTAGAAGGACATGCTAAGTCTGAAGCTGCCAAACAAGCTAAAGCCGAGAAGGAAGCAAAGAAAAGCCCAAGAGCGCAGAACAACTTCTTGAAGCCACTCGAGAATTGAGCTACGCCTGCCAAGATAGTGCGCCTCGGGAGAGCCTTGAGAGGATAGTTGAGGACAAGTTCCATGCTCGGACGTTAAGTCGATCAAGTGCAGTCACCGTCAACAAGCTTGAGGCGGACATCGAGGAAGCTAAGAGGAGAAGGCGAACTCATGAGGGAGATGGAAGGTGATATGGTCCAGATGACTATGAGCAGCCTGCTCCAAGGCCCACAAAGCCCAGATCAGCTGCTATTCCATTAGCGCACCCTGTGGCTACTACATCAAGACCTCCTACAGCTCCGTCGGTTCCAACACCAGCTTCAAAGATCCACTCCTCCAGCTCCACAGACTTCAGCAGAAGCTTTCAGATGCAGCTATCTCCACTCCATCGACGCAGACAGGAGCCGCCAGCAGAGTCCCGAGTGACGATTAGCTCTATACCTTTCGAACTTTTTGGTAACTTGTTGCCAAAGGGGGAGAAATTGTATAGATCATAGGCTTTGAGAGAGAGAGTGCTCGTTTTTGCTCTTTCGTTTGCGGTTTTCCTTGAGATACTTTTGAGTTCTTTGAGATACTTCGTGTGTTTGATACTACGTTTGCTCTATCTTGATGAGTGCTTGATCATACTGTGCTTGATGCTTATCATATTCCATTCATATCTTGTATGATCATTTACTCATGTCTTGGTGATTGGGTGCATGCTATTCATTCTTATCATTTTGTGCGCTCCACCAAGATGTATGTGACATGGAAGAGTAACCCATGATCCTAATCGATTGTGCATTTGCATTCAAACGCAAATCTTAAATAATGCACAAATTTAGGGGGAGCTCTTGCTTATCACATACTTCTCAAAGCGACGATGTTAGTCATTGATTATATCATTTGTCGAAGCTTTGATCTATATGTTGTCATCAATTACCAAAAAGGGGGAGATTGAAAGTGCATCTAATCCCCAGGTGGTTTTGGTAATTAATAACAACATATATATCATTGAACTAATCATTTCTTGAGAATATTTCGAAAGTTCAAGAATATGGGTATGGCAATGACCGATGATGTGGACCCCTCAAAATGCTAAGGAAAACATTGGCAAAAGCTCAAGACTCCATTTTTGGTTTAGTGATCCAAGATCACATTGAGTCCATAGGAAAGCCAATACTATTAAAAGGGGATGAGGTTATGATGATGATCTGGTTGCTCTAAGTGCTTAGTGATTTATCTCTCAAACTATCGAGCAATCTTTCATTCCAACATAAACCCATAAGTAATCTCGGTCCCACCGATTCCAAACTCATCACACCGAGATGAACCACCTCAGCCATATACCCAAACCCTAAGAATCTCGGATTTTCCGATTCCAAACTCGGTCATTCGAAATTGGTGTTGCCAACCTTCAGAACCTTCAGACTCAAATCGGTGTCACCGAGATGAGAAAGTCGGTCCCACCAAATTGGCAAACCCTAGACTTTGGAAGAATCGGACAAACCGAGATTGTATTTTCGGTCCCACTAAAATCCCAACGCTCACAAGATTTGAACTTTCGGTCTCACCGAGTTGTCAACTTCGGTCCGACCGAGATTGGTCAAATGTGTGTAACGGTTGGATTTTGTGTGGAGGCTATAAATACCCTCCACCTCCTCTTCATTCGTGGAGAGAGCCATCGAAAGAACTACCACTCCTACCTTACATTTACGAGAGGAAAACTACCTACCCTTGTGTTGAGATCAAGTTGCTCCACTCCTACCATATGAAACTTGATTTCTAGCCTTCCCAAGTTGCTTTCCACTCAATCCCTTCCTCCACCACAGCCAAATCAGTGAGGAGAGTTGAGTGTTGGGGAGATTATCATTTGAAGCACAAGAGCAAGGAGTTCATCGTCACCAACACCATCTATTACCTTTTGGAGGGTGGTGCCTCCTAGATTGGTTAGGTGTCACTTGGGAGCCTCCGTCATGATGTGGAGTTGAACCAAGGAGTTTGTAAGGGCAAGGAGATCGCCTACTTCGTGAAGATCTACCCCGAGTAAGGCTAGTCCTCCGTGGGCGTAAGCCATGATGGCATAGACAAGGTTGCTTCTTCGTGGACCCTTCAGGGTGGAGCCCTCCGTGGACTCATGCAGCCGTTACCCTCCGTGGGTTGAAGTCTCCATCAACGTGGATTGACGATAGCACCACCTATCGGAACCACGAGAAAAAATCTCCGTGTCACCAACTTGCGTTTGCTCTTCTCCACCTCTCATTTACTATACGTGCAATTTACTTTCCGCTGCCACAACTCTAGAATTGCATGTGTAGGGTGATACTTGACTTGGTCATCATTGTGAACTTGCTAAGAAACTACTCCAATCAAAAGGCAAAATTTTTAAGTTGTCAAGTAGTCTAATCACCCCCCCTCTAGACATACTTCCGATCCTACAGTTGGCGATGAAGGAAATATGCCCTAGAGGCAATAATAAAGTTATTATTTATTTCCTCATATCATGATAAATGTTTATTATTCATGCTAGAATTGTATTAACCGGAAACATGATACATGTGTGAATACATAGACAAACATAACGTCACTAGTATGCCTCTACTTGACTAGCTCATTAATCAAAGATGATTATGTTTCCTAACCATAGACATGTGTTGTCATTTGATTAACGGGATCACATCATTAGGAGAATGATGTGATTGACATGACCCATTCCGTTAGCCTAGCACTTGATCGTTTAGTATATTGCTATTGCTTTCTTCATGACTTATACATGTTCCTGTAACTATGAGAATTATGCAACTCCCGTTTACCGGAGGAACACTTTGGGTACTACCAAACGTCACAACGTAACCGGGTGATTATAAAGGAGTACTACAGGTGTCTCCGAAGGTACATATTGAGTGGGCATATTTCGAGATTAGGTTTTGTCACTCCGATTGTAGGAGAGGTATCTCTGGGCCGTCTCGGTAATGTACATCACTATAAGCCTTGCAAGCAATGTGATCAATGAGTTGGTTACAAGATGATGCATTACGTAACGAGTAAAGAGACTTGCTGGTAACGAGATTGAACTAGGTATTGGATACCGACGATCGAATCTCGGGCAAGTAACATACCGATGACAAAGGGAACAACGTATGTTGTTATGCTGTTTGACCGATAAAGATCTTCGTAGAATATGTAGGAACCAATATGGGCATCCAGGTCCCGCTATTGGTTATTGACCGAGAATAGTTCTAGGTCATGTCTACATAGTTCTCGAACCCGTAGGGTCCGCACGCTTAACGTTACGATGACAGTTTTATTATGAGTTTGTAAGTTTTGATGTACCGAAGTTTGTTCGGAGTCCCGGATGTGATCACGGACATGACGAGGAGTCTCGAAATGGTCGAGACATAAAGATTGATATATTGGAAGCCTATGTTTGGACATCGGAAGTGTTCCGGTGAAATCGGCATTTTATCGAGTACCGGGGTTACTGAACCCTCCCGGGGGTTATTGGGCCTACATGGGCCTTAAGGGAGAAGAGGAGAGGAGGCAAGAGGGGGGCCACGCCCCCTCCCCTTCCTAGTCCGAATAGGACAAGGAGAAGGGGGCGGCGCCCCCCTTTCCTTCCCCTCCTCCTCCTCCTTCCCCCTTCTCCTACTCCAACTAGGAAAGAAGGGAGTCCTACTCCCGGTGGGAGTAGGACTCCCCCCTTGGCGCGCCCTACTTGGCCGGCTGCCTCCTCCCCCCTGGCTCCTTTATATACGGGGGCAGGGGGGCACCCCATAGACACACAAGTTGATCTACGGATCGTTCGTTAGCCATGTGCGGTGCCCCCCTCCACCATATTCCACCTCGGTCATATCGTCGCGGAGTTAAGGCGAAGCCCTGCGCCGGTAGAACATCATCATCGTCACCACGCCGTCATGCTGACGAAACTCATCTCCGGAGCTTTGCTGGATCGGAGCCCGGGGATCGTCATCGAGCTGAACGTGTGCTGAACTCGGAGGTGTCATACGTTCGGTGCTTGGATCGGTCGGATCGTGAAGACGTACGACTACATCAACCGCGTTGTGTTAACGCTTCCGCCTACGGTCTACGAGGGTACATGGACAACACTCTCCCCTCTCGTTGCTATTCCATCACCATGATCTTGCGTGTTGTAACGCCCTCGATGCGGCTATATTTCCCACGTGTCGAAGCACGACTTAGAGGCATAACCGCATTGAAAGCAATGTCGCAAGTGAGGTAATCTTCACACAACCCATGTAATACATAAGGTAAAGAGATACATAGTTGGCTTACAATCGCCACTTCACACAATTACATGAATAAAGCATTACATCATACAGATACAATCAAGGTCCGACTACGGAACCAAAATAAAAGAAGAACCCCAAATGCGACAAAGGTCCCCGATCGACCCCAACTGGGCTCCACTACTGATCAACTAGAACGAAACAACACAAAGGGCAAGATCTTCAACGAGCTCCTCCTTGAGCTTGGTTGCATCACCGCTTTCGGTAACATAGGCACCGCAAACTGGTTTTGAAGTATCCGTGAGTCACGAGGACTCAGCAATCTCGCACTCTTGAGATCAAGACTATTTAAGCTTATGGGTAAGGTAAAGGCATGAGGTGGAGCTGCAGCAAGCGACTACTAGCATATATGGTGGCTACAATCGCAAAAGAGAGCGAGAAGAGAAGGCAAAGCACGGTCAATAAAAGTATGATCAAGAAGTGATCCTATAGCAACCTACGCCAAGCATAACTCCAACATCAGAGTTCACTTCCGGACTCACGGAAAGAGACCATCACAAGAACACACACGGTTGATGTATTTTAATTAAGGTCAACTTCGGGTTTTCTACATCGGACATTAACAAATTCCCATCTGCCACATAACCGCGGCACGGCTCTCGAAAGTTTATACCTGCAGGGTGTCCCAACTTAGCCCATGACAGGCTCTCGCGATCAACGAAGGAATAGACCTTCACCCAAGACACTCCGATCGACTCGGTATCCCGGTACATCAAGACATTTCAACAATGGTAAAACAAGACCAGCAAAGTCGCCGATGTGCCGACAAATCCCGATAGGAGTCGACGTACCTCGTTCTCGGGGCACACCGGATGGGTCAGCCTCGAGTAAAACCAGACTCGAGTTGCCCGAGGGGCCCCTGCAGATCTGCCTGCTTCGGACCAACACTGAAGGAGCACCGCCCGGGGGCTAAAATAAAGATGACCCTCGGGCCCCGAAACCCAAGGAAAAAAAAAGGGCTAGGTGAGGCAAATGGTAAAACCAAGGTTGGGCCTTGCTGGACAAGTTTATTCAAAGCGAATCTGTCAAGGGGTCCCATAAATCACCCGACCGCGTAAGGAACGCAAAATCCGGGAACATAACACCGGTATGACGGAAACTAGGGCGGCAAGAGTGGAACAAAACACTGCATAAGGCCGAGCCTTCCACCCTTTACCAAATATATAGATGCATTAATAATATAAGAGATATTGTGATATCCCAACAAGTAAACATGTTCCAACAAGGAACAACATCTCCATGTTCCAACGAGGAACAAACTTCAATCTTCACCTGCAACTAACAACGCTATAAGAGGGGCTGAGCAAAGCGGTAACATAGCCAATCAACGGTTTGCTAGGAATGGTGTCAAAGGTTAGAGGTTTGACATGGCAATTTGGGAGGCTGACAAGCAAATGGTAGGCATCGTAGCATTGGCATAGCAAAAGAGCGAGCAAACTAGCATAGCAAAGATAGAAGTGATTTCGAGGGTATGATCATCTTGCATGAAATCCCGCAAGGAAGAAGAACGAGTCCATGAAGAAGACAAACGGACGTAGTCGAACGGATCCTCACAACTCCGGAACGGAACCGAGGCTAACGAGAGAAACAACCCGAAAAGAAACAAACAACATAGTAAACAACCATCATATAAACATGGCATGATGCGCAAACAAGTATGATGCATGTCCGGTTTAATGAAACATGGCATGGCAAAATGCACAAAACAAACTTACAAATTAAGTGGAGCTCAATATGCAACGAGTTGCATATTGACGAAACACCACCTCAATTATTTAGTTCTCTCTCGGTTATGCTACCAAACAATATTAAGTGTTGTTAAACATGGCAAGAGGGTGAAGCAAATGAAAACTACCTATCTAGCCAAGTTTAAATGAGGCCGGAACAACAAAACAACAATTCCGGAAAATCCCCATATGTCATTTAGCAATTAAAGCAAACAACAATTTTAAACATTTAAATGTTGTTATCATGATGCGGATGACATATGCAAGTTTATACAATTTTATGAAAATGTTGACATGAGCATGATATGGAGCATTTGTAGCCATGGCGGAACAAAAAGGGTGCCACGGCGGCGAAACGAAAAGGCTGCCACGGCGGCGAAACGAAAAGGGTGCCACGGCGGCGAAACAAAAAGGGTGCCACAGCGGCGAAATCCGAAATGATGCCACGGCAACATATTGGTGATCCGACAACTCCTCGAGATGTCGGTGCAAAAGAAAGGTGACGGAGCGTGCGGAACATGCGAAAGATGGTGGAATGATCCCGGCAACCGGGTTCCCACGGGATAGTGGCATGGAAACGAGGAGGAACTTGCAATGACAATTCGGTCACGGTGCAAAATTCGAGCATCTCATACATACAAGGGCATCTCATCGCGGTCGTCTCGGGTTATACCTTCGAAGCGTTCAAACGGGACGGTTCACGTTTCGTAGAGGGAAGTAGTTGTACATGGCGACGGTAGTCGTACACGAGTTGTAGTCGAACTTGACGGAGAAAACGTCCTCGAGGGTAGTCGTGGTACTTGGGGTCTTCGGACTTGCCGGTCTAGGTTCTTGCGACGGTAGTTGTACACATTTGCGGTAGTTGTTCGAGTCACCGGTAGAGGTACTTGGCAGCGTAGTTGTACAAGCACGACATCGGACTTGTCGAACCCGAACACTTCGGGGGGGGGGGGCGTCATGGTACTTGGCGAATCCCAGAGATGGCGGAAGACGAACTTGGCAGCCACGGTCTTGACGCCAACAGCAACAGCAAGAGAAGGTGCATGATGATAGCGGGCATCAAGGTGCAGCACGGGTACAGGAGGCCGGGGCTTCACGCGAACAGGGCCACGGCGATGCAACAGAGATGGGCGCATGGAGCAGAGCGGCGGCGATGCGGATCTAGCACAGGAGATGGGGTCGGGGATGGAGGTGCTCGGCTCCCCTCGGGCGTTGCCGGCTGCTGATGGAGGAGACGCACGGGCGAGGTGGAGCGGATCCAGGTGGAGGCGAGGTGGAACAGGGTGTGGCGGCCATGGGAGCTCCAAGGAGGGCCGTGGCTGGTCATGGTCGCCGGCGATGGAGGCGGAGCAAGGGACGGGCGAAGCAGAGGAGCCGATGGCGGACATGGGAGGTCGGTCGCGGCGCCGTGGGGAGGCGACGACGCGGAGGAGGAGAGGCTGCAGGGGCAGCGCTGGTCGTCGTCGAGGGCGACGGGGAGGAGAAGCAGACGACGCGAGGCAGGGGCGCCGTCAGGTTTGGCGGCGGCGATGGAGGAGTAAGGAAAGAGGCCGGCTGATGCGGGATGTGCCATGGGAGGCGCGCTCGGGAGGAGGGGATCGGGCGCAGGGAGATGGGGATCGAGGAAAAGGAGAGGGGATCGAGCGCATGTGGGTTCGGCGCTGCGTGTGGCGATGAGGAGGAGATGGGATCGAGAGAGGGATCGGGCAGCGATTCCCTGGCGGCGCTGGGTGGAAGGGAACGAGAGGGAGAGGGGGTGGATCGGGCAAGATAGCGCCTAGGGTTAGAGGGGCGCGGCTGGGCCTTGGGCTGGCTGGTTGGATAGGCCCAAGAGGCTAGCTGGTGCAGGCTCTCTCTCTCCCTAAAGAAAAAATAAAACAGAACAGAGAAAAGAAAGAAAAGAAAGAGAGATTAGGGGAAAGATTTGGGCATGAGGACAACTATTCCAGAGTCATAAAAATATGAGGAATTTGACAAAAATGGCCCGACAATTTTTGGAGGAAGTAAAATCCACACACGTTGGATTTAACTCGGCAAGTTTGAATTTCGAAACCCATTCAAATGAACTCCAAATGGGTTGAAATTATAGGAGGTGAC
Organism: Aegilops speltoides; assembly: GCA_021437245.1. NCBI lineage: Eukaryota > Viridiplantae > Streptophyta > Magnoliopsida > Poales > Poaceae > Aegilops > Aegilops speltoides. The sequence goes on along the minus strand of CM038147.1, from coordinate 155,556,836 downwards.
CCTACACACCAGATGTGATTTATGGGCAGATTTGGAACATTAATGGGTAGAGTAAAATTGCAACTCAATTTTACTAAAAAGGCCCCAAAGGAAGAAAAGAAGTTGAGTAGGATAAAAGGAAATTTGAAGAACGGTGCATATGTGTTATGGGTGATTCCAAGCCAATGAAATGGTTTAATATAGCTCCCTAAATATTAGGAGGATATGTTTTAAAGAGAAACCACCATGTGAGTTCCCTCAATTTAAATGGACCGAAGATCCATGCAATTTAATTAGTTGAGGTTTTAAAAGTTAAATGACATGCTGGCATGATGCATGACGACATGATGCAATGCAAAATAAATAGAGCAAGCACAAAAGAATCACACAGCGAAACCCGGAATATATGAAAGTCTTCTGAAGCGTCGGTCTCGGGGCGTTACAACACTCCACCACTATGAGAGGATCTCGTCCCGAGATCTAGGATGGCACCGGAGGGAAAACGGAAGAGGAAGAGAAGAGGTAAAACTAAGTTGCTTCTTCAGCAACCGAGTGAAACCACGAACCTTGAGAGGTTGAGCGATTTAAAAGAAAGAGTACAACAGAGATGAACGAGATTGCAAACAATCCGGTAGAAAAGAGGAACAAGGAGTATTACGAGAATTTGAAGGTTGAAAGACATGGAAATAAGAGCTTCACGAATGAAAAGAATATGACCACATTGGTATAATGAGATAGCCAAGGAACAAGAATGGTAGAATTTGGACAGCACTCCGGTTGAAAAGAGAAGAAAACTTGATGAGATGAAAAGATATGGAAGAGATGACACAACACTCCGGTTAAATGGATAATCAAGAAAAGAACACGATGCTCACAAAACGAGGTGATGGGTGAAGAGCACAACATCACAAAGCCTCCGTAACGAAAGAATAGAAGTTAGATCATTGGAATAAAAGAATGGAGAAGAAAATGCCAACTTCCGCCACGAATGAGCTTGGAAAGCACCCTTCCAAGAAGGTTAAAATGGAGTTGTTGGAAAACCAACAACGAAAAGTATAAGCTTGTGGCGGGCTTATGGAAACATCTCAACATTCTGAGGTGACAACCGACCACTAAAGGAAAACAATTGTTAGCTTTAGATCGACGAAGAGATGAACACTTCTTACACCAAGATGATAAAGAGATAACTTGGATCATTAATAAGCACCAAAATAGCAACATTCCTTAGGGAAGGCTTTAGTTGAAAACATGACACAAGATAAATCCAATGAAGAGATTGATGGATTTAAAATACCTCATTCTTGACAACATGTGAATCATGAAACATGAATGAAAATTGTCAAGAGTGACATAACACCATCTCAAGAGATAAGGTAGAAAGAATTGCACTTCGAAATGCAAGATGAAGAATGCTTGAACTCCTCAAAACAAAACATGTGTTGAGCACCATGTTTAATTTTTGAGTATAGCTTGGCTGATCTTAACTTTAAGAGAAATCTTGAAGAACAATTGAAGAATGAAAAGAATCCTTGATGAACCACCATGTAGAGCCTCCATGAAGAACTCCGGTAACAAAAGGAATGAAAAGAAAGAGAAATTGAAAATACAAGGTGAAGCCTTGCAATGATTTAGATGGATCTTCGTGATGATGAGAGCTTGGAACTCCGGGAAAAGAAAAGATGAAACAACTGAAACCGAGAATTTATTCATCATTAACAAACTCTGAAAGAAGGAATTAATCACTTGGATGAACAAGAACAAGAATTATGTTATGCGTATCCTTCACCAATTTAAATTGATGACAAGCAACGGATTTGGCATACTACTTATTCCCGTAGAAAAGGATTAAGAGATATAGCGTAAACTTGAGAAGGTCTTCAACGAACCACCGGTAGGATTGGAACAACAAATGAATTGATATGATGAACAAGGAAGAGAGACCTTGAAAGAACCACCGTAAGCAATGAAAATGATCGAAGTAGGGGTGCATCACCGGTAAGAATTAGCAAATGAACGAAGGTGCTTGAGACACACTAGATACATGAGAACAAAGAGATCAAGAACTGATTAGAGGATATTCAATTGATGCACCGGCAAGATAGGAGAATGATAACTGATAGCTGAGAATGAATAAACCTAAATTGATGGACTCCGGATGACAAACTGAGAAGACTCTTGAATATCTCCTGATGGGTGAAAAAGATTCTCACAATCGAAAACAATTATGAGAGGATGGCAACAAGCTAGCACCATGAATCTTGAAGAGAATAGAGCAAGATTAAAGAGAAACTCTTCTTCGGTCTTCAAATGGTGAGAATGACAATGAGAAACACCACCAAGAATTATTGAGGCACAACGGAAGAATCAAAAGTGAAGAGGTTGAGCCAACTATGAAAAGAATTTGAAAGATCTTGGAGAAAAGCATTTGACTGATGATAACTCATTCTTACGTCAAACTTGGAGAAGAATTTAGGATAGCTCTGGAAAAATAGAAGAGTCAGGTAAGATCCTGGGAAAAAACCTGTGGTTTAGGGCCCACTCAAAAGAACACCGTTGAAAAGATTGATTGAAAATAGAGATATTGCACCGGTTGAATTAAATGACTTGAATGAGATACCAATCTCGAAAGAGCTAGAACGAATGCAGAGTGGAAACACGAATCTTCGAGATATCTTGAGCACTCCGGAATAACAAATAGCGAGAAGTAGAATGATAATGAGGTGCACCGGTATGAGAAGACATTGAAATGAGGAAAAAGGTATGATCAACAAAATTTGACTTGAATCCACCGGAGAAGAGAAAGGAATGAGGAATGACGAACTAGTAGAACATCTTCTTGAGAACCACCGGGTAAGAACATTGTCGGAAAAGAATGGAGGAACTTCACAAAAAAATAAAAGGATACTTGGTAAAGAAATCTTAGTCCTTGAGGAAAAAGGGTGGGTGGGCGGGAAAACAAAGACAACTTGGGGAAGATGGAATAAGCACCGTTGAGAAAACTTAGAATTGATCTCACAAATGTTGAAATGATCGGATCCACTTGAAGAGAAGCACACCGGTTGGAAAAGGATTAACATGACAACCTCAATGATCAAGAAGGATTAGTATTCACATAGCAATATGAGAACACCGTTTCGGAAAGGTATGGAATCAACACTTGACATTGAAGCAACTCGAATACCACAACTCAAAACAAAAACAAAGGACTGGCTTGCAGAATAAGCCGGAACAAACATATGATAGAGATTTCGTCCAAGTTTTCGTGGTGGGGCCTACACGGCTCGATCAGACAACACCATCATGTACAAGGCAAGGCACATGACATATGAAGCGTCCCAGTCGGCATAGCCAAGGACTCTTTAAGACACAATGAGACCATCAGAAAACCAACTGTGAATAGGCGGACCACTAGACGCCAACCCCAATTTCATATCATACATCCGTCGGAAAGATATCCTAAGAGCTACTTGAATTCCCACCTATGAAACTCCCAAATTTTCCGGTTATGCAATCAGGTGTTGGGGATACAGGAAGCATAATATCTCACACAAACTAACAATCCCTACATCCAAATGTATCCATCCTTCAACACATAACCAAGAAACCTTCGAAATCGTCACGCTAACCTTCAAAAGCATCCGTTATACGAATCATGGCAATACTCCCGTACTCACCTCGATCTTTGGGTTAGCGGGTTATCTCACCAACAACTGCATAAAAGAGATTTTCGATGTCGGCATACTAAACTCAGGTATTCCAGAACTGCAACGATAAAATTATGACGACAACACCTCGGAGCTCAACTCCCCGGGACACTGCCACAACCCCTAAATGACAGGAGGCACCAAGAACAATGTTCTCGTCATAAAACCATCGGAACGATTCTAAGATACCCGCATGATCCTAAAAAAAATTTAGTGAAATTTGAGAAGAGAAGAGTCAAAACTCTACGTCAGGATGCCTCACCAGAGCGACGAAGGGACTGAGGAGTAAAAAGATTTCCTAACTCTCCGATATATATAATCCTAAATGACTCAAAACATTTTTTTCTAGACACAACTCGCCGCTAAAAACGATCAAGCAAAGGGGCTCCTAAGGTCGGGAAGGCTCGATACCAACTTGTAGCGCCCTCGATGCGGCTATATCTCCCACGTCGTCGAACGACTTAGAGGCATAACCGCATTGAAAGCAATGTCGCAAGTGAGGTAATCTTCACACAACCCATGTAATACATAAGGAAAGAGATACATAGTTGGCTTACAATCGCCACTTCACACAATTACATGAATAAAGCATTACATCATACAGATACAATCAAGGTCCGACTACGGAACCAAAATAAAAGAAGAACCCCAAATGCGACAAAGGTCCCCGATCGACCCCAACCGGGCTCCACTCTTGATCAACTAGAACGAAACAACACAAAGGGCAAGATCTTCAACGAGCTCCTCCTTGAGCTTGGTTGCATCACCGCCGGTAACATAGGCACCTACAAACTGGTTTTGAAGTATCCGTGAGTCACGAGGACTCAGCAATCTCGCACCATGAGATCAAGACTATTTAAGCTTATGGGTAAGGTAAAGGCATGAGGTGGAGCTGCAGCAGCGACTAGCATATATGGTGGCTACAATCGCAAAAGAGAGCGAGAAGAGAAGGCAAAGCACGGTCAATAAAAGTATGATCAAGAAGTGATCCTATAGCAACCTCGCCAAGCATAACTCCAACACCGTGTTCACTTCCGGACTCCGAAAGAGACCATCACAAGAACACACACGGTTGATGTATTTTAATTAAGGTCAACTTCGGTTTTCTACAATCGGACATTAACAAATTCCCATCTGCCACATAACCGCGGGCACGGCTCTCGAAAGTTTATACCCTGCAGGGGTGTCCCAACTTAGCCCATGACAGGCTCTCGCGATCAACGAAGGAATAGACCTTCACCCAAGACACTCCGATCGACTCGGTATCCCGTACATCAAGACATTTCGACAATGGTAAAACAAGACCAACAAAGCCGCCCGATGTGCCGACAAATCCCGATAGGAGTCGCACGTACCTCGTTCTCGTGGCACACCGGATGGGTCACCCTACGAGTAAAACCAGACCTCGAGTTGCCCGAGGGGCCCCGATCTGCCGTTTGGACCAACACTGAAGGAGCACCGCCCGGGGCTAAAATAAAGATGACCCTCGGCTCCAAAACCCAAGGAAAAAAAGGGCTAGGTGAGGCAAATGGTAAAACCAAGGTTGGGCCTTCTGGACAAGTTTTATTCAAAGCGAACTGTCAAGGGGTCCCATAAATCACCCGACCGCGTAAGAACGCAAAATCCGGGAACATAACACTGGTATGATGAAACTAGGGCGGCAAGAGTGGAACAAAACACTGCATAAGGCCGAGCCTTCCACCCTTTACCAAATATATAGATGCATTAATAATATAAGAGATATTGTGATATCCCAACAAGTAAACATGTTCCAACAAGGAACAACATCTCCATGTTCCAACGAGGAACAAACTTCAATCTTCACCGCAACTAACAACGCTATAAGAGGGCTGAGCAAAGCGGTAACATAGCCAATCAACGGTTTGCTAGGAATGGTGTCAAAGGTTAGAGGTTTGACATGGCAATTTGGGAGGCCGACAAGCAAATGGTAGGCATCGTAGCATTGGCATAGCAAAAGAGCGAGCAAACTAGCATAGCAAAGATAGAAGTGATTTCGAGGGTATGATCATCTTGCATGAAATCCCGCAAGGAAGAAGAACGAGTCCATGAAGAAGACAAACGGACGTAGTCGAACGGATCCTCACAACTCCGAACGGAACCGAGGCTAACGAGAGAAACAACCGAAAAGAAACAAACAACATAGTAAACAACCATCATATAAACATGGCATGATGCGCAAACAAGTATGATGCATGTCCGGTTTAATGAAACATGGCATGGCAAAATGCACAAAACAAACTTACAAATTAAGTGGAGCTCAATATGCAACGAGTTGCATATTGACGAAACACCACCTCAATTATTTAGTTCTCTCTCGGTTATGCTACCAAACAATATTAAGTGTTGTTAAACATGGCAAGAGGGTGAAGCAAATGAAAACTACCTATCTAGCCATATGTCATTTAGCAATTAAAGCAAACAACAATTTTAAACATTTAAATGTTGTTATCATGATGCGGATGACATATGCAAGTTTATACAATTTTATGAAAATGTTGACATGAGCATGATATGGAGCATTTGTAGCCATGGCGGAACAAAAAGGGTGCCACGGCGGCGAAACAAAAAGGGTGCCACGGCGGCGAAACGAAAAGGGTGCCACGGCGGCGAAACGAAAAGGGTGCCACGGCGGCGAAATCCGAAATGATGCCACGGCAAAATATCGGTGATCCGACAACTCCTCGAGATGTCGGTGCAAAAGAAAGGTGACGGGAGCGTGCGGAACATGCGAAAGATGGTGGAATGATCCCGGCAACCGGGTTCCCACGGGATAGTGGCATGGAAACGAGGAGGAACTTGCAATGACAATTCGGTCACGGTGCAAAATTCGAGCATCTCATACATACAAGGGCATCTCATCGCGGTCGTCTCGGGTTATACCTTCGAAGCGTTCAAACGGGATGGTTCACGTTTCGTAGAGGGAAGTAGTTGTACACGGCGACGGTAGTCGTACACGAGTTGTAGTCGAACTTGACGGAGAAAACGTCCTCGAGGGTAGTCGTGGTACTTGGGGTCTTCGGACTTGCCGGTCTAGGTTCTTGCGACGGTAGTTGTACACATTTGCGGTAGTTGTTCGAGTCACCGGTAGAGGTACTTGGCAGCGTAGTTGTACAAGCACGACATCGGACTTGTCGAACCCGAACACTTGGGGCGTCATGGTACTTGGCGAATCCCAGAGATGGCGGAAGATTTAACTTGGCAGCCACAGTCTTGACGCCAACAAAGAACAGCAAGAGAAGGTGCATGATGATAGCGGGCATCAAGGTGCAGCACGGGTGCAGAGGCCGGGCTTCACGCGAACAGGCCACGGCGATGCAATGAGATGGGCGATGGAGCAGAAGCGGCGGCGATGCGGATCTCGCGGCAGAGATGGGGTCGTAGCACCATGGGGATGGAGGTGCTCGGCTCCCCTCGGCGTTGCCGGCTGCTGATGGAGGAGACGCACGGGCGAGGTGGAGCGGATCCAGGTGGAGGCGAGGTGGAACAGGGTGTGGCGGCCATGGGAGCTCCAAGGAGGGCCGTGGCTGGTCATGGTCGCCGGCGATGGAGGCGGAGCAAGGGACGAGCGAAGCAGAGGAGCCGATGGCGGACGTGGGAGGTCGGTCGCGGCGCCATGGGGAGGCGACGACGCGGAGGAGGAGAGGCTGCAGGGGCAGTGCTGGTCGTCGACGAGGGCGACGGGGAGGAGAAGCAGACGACGCGAGGCAGGGGCGCCGTCAGGTTTGGCGGCGGCGATGGAGGAGTAAGGAAAGAGGCCGGCTGATGCGGGATGTGCCATGGGAGGCGCGCTCGGGAGGAGGGGATCGGGCGCAGGGAGATGGGGATCGAGGAAAAGGAGAGGGGATCGAGCGCATGTGGGTTCGGCGCTGCGTGTGGCGATGAGGAGGAGATGGGATCGAGAGAGGGATCGGGCAGCGATTCCCTAGCGGCGCTGGGTGGAAGGGAACGAGAGGGAGAGGGGGTGGATTGGGCAAGAGAGCGCCTAGGGTTAGAGGGGCGCGGCTGGGCCTTGGGCCGGCTGGTTGGATAGGCCCAAGAGGCTAGCTGGTGCAGGCTCTCTCTCTCTCCCTAAAGAAAAAATAAAACAGAACAGAGAAAAGAAAGAAAAGAAAGAGAGGTTAGGGGAAAGATTTGGGTATGAGGACAACTATTCCAGAGTCATAAAAATATGAGGAATTTGACAAAAATGGCCCGACAATTTTTGGAGGAAGTAAAATCCACACACGTTGGATTTAACTCGGCAAGTTTGAATTTCGAAACCCATTCAAATGAACTCCAAATGGGTTGAAATTATAGGAGGTGACCCTACACACCAGATGTGATTTATGGGCAGATTTGGAACATTAATGGGTAGAGTAAAATTGCAACTCAATTTTAGTAAAAAGGCCCCAAAGGAAGAAAAGAAGTTGAGTAGGATAAAAGGAAATTTGAAGAACGGTGCATATGTGTTATGGGTGATTCCAAGCCAATGAAATGGTTTAATATAGCTCCCTAAATATAAAGAGGATATGTTTTAAAGAGAAACCACCATGTGAGTTCCCTCAATTTAAATGGACCGAAGATCCATGCAATTTAATTAGTTGAGGTTTTAAAAGTTAAATGACATGCTGGCATGATGCATGACAACATGATGCAATGCAAAATAAATAGAGCAAGCACAAAAGAATCACACAGCGAAACCCGGAATATATGAAAGTCTTCTGAAGCGTCGGTCTCGGGGCGTTACACATGTGCATAGGAATTTTTTTGAAATTACTACGTTCCCTAACATGCGACCAATGCAAATAAACGCCGCAGCAAAACAAATCCAGAACTGAAACCACTTCAGAAGATCTCTAGAAACAATATCCTGGGTACCCATAATGCTGGCAAGATGCTTAGCAAGCTTATTAACTTTCTCTTGTTTGGCACTTAAATCCTCCAGTAACTTGTCGTTGCACCAGAAATATGCATCTGAATTCAGAGGGACTTCCTCGGTCCTTGACTTCTGTCGCAAAGACATCCGATCGATGTCTTTCAACTTGAAGTTGAGACTCAAGAAGACGAACTGATTCAGGCAGCTAGTTCGAAGAGCTTGTGCCACCAGTAGTGCCCAGTAACTCGAACACTACATCAAGACAGGACTTTTGGGTTCCCTCACTGTCGTCAAGATAGTTTTTATCAGCTTTCTTGGAGACCGCCAGGGATGTCTCACTATCTTGAACCTTATCTGCATTACTTCCTTTACCATTGGATAACGCGGTACTGTTCTCCAATATTTTGTCCGCATTCTAAAAGAGAAACAAGCAAACACATCACATGTTTACCATGTTGTATATGAAACTCATTTTGGTAAATGAGTTCAGTAGTAAAGTGGACAGGATAACTGCATGAAACAAACATATATCTATGTGCCATGGTCACTTTATGGTCTATATCATTCTAGTTTTTGTTGCCAAATCTAGATAGAGACACAGTTCAAATAATATTTGTTCAAGACAAAGCAGAATAGACAGAATATAAGTGTGGGTAACTATATAGCAATAACAACACTTGTAATGTGCATGACATGAGAACATAACTGTTTATTCAATTGAAACTGAAATCAACATAGAGCAGGTTACAACAGCAAACCAGTTAAAGAAACAAGTTTAAAACATACCTGTTGCGCCATTGGAGTTTCAATTCCATCCTTCAAATTTGAAAATAGTTGGTATGAGTAAATACAATAATGCAAGAGCAAAGGAGTATGAACCATAGCTACAGAACCTGACCTGAGAACAAATCTTCTTCTCCTTTAAGCGTTGAGTTGGGATTCATAGTGGTGGTCCTCGTGCTTTGGGCACTGCAGTTCCCTTACTAAATGCTCGTGTTTGGGTGCTCTGTGGTGGAGACGGTGCTGTGTCAACTGGAACTGGGTTACTATCTGCCGGGGTTGGGGTTATAAGGGGTGTAGCTGGTTCTCTGTCCAAGCGGGTAGGGGTACAATCTGCGAGTCAGGGTTATGTGTGGTGGATCTGGTCCTTGGGCAAGTACAACCGTGGTTCTATCTGCATCAACTAGTAGCACTATCTTTTCTGAAGACCGTGTTGTTACTCCCTTAGATACTACCATCACGCTCTCCAATTCAAATGGCTGATAAACAAGAACAGTAATTGAAAGTATAGACATTGTATGATAGACAGGTGCAATGGATAGTGGGGAATAAAAGAGGGCATGAAATAATTCATATTTATGTTGTCTAACCAAACAAGATAGCATGACACAATTTCACATATATGATGGCTAACTAAACAGGATAGCATGACACAAGTTCACATTATGATGGCTAACTAAAAAAGATGGAAAGACATAGTTCAAAATATGAGACTATGTAAACAGGATGACATGACACAACTATATAATGTGTTTATTAAATAGGTTCACATGCCATAATTCACGTACATTCATGGATAGAATGCCATAATTCTAAATATGATGACTGTAAACACTAAATAGGATGAGATGATATAACTATATGATGTCTTTATTAAATGGGTTGCCATGCCATAATTCAGATAGATGATGTGTATGTACTATGTAAACATGATGGCATGATATAATTCAAATATATGATTTATATAGTAAGCAAGTAAGTAGATGGCAATCTATATATGATGTAAAAACTAAGCAATGCAAGACAACATGCATGACATGGGTAATATAACCCTGTCATGTTTGAGCATAGACCTCAGGGGGGAAATAGGACTGGTCATCAGTCTCTGAATCCTCCTCTAAGGAGCTCTCTGTAGCCAGCAAGATGTCTGCTTCAGCAGGTAGCATTGTCTGCTCTGAATACCTTGTTTTCACTCTAGATACTTCCATCACCGCTTCAAATGGCTGATGCACAGGAAGAGTAGTTGAATATACAAACGTTGTTGACAAATGGAACATGTAATACAAAAAAATGATAGCATGATATAATTCACATACATGATGATTGGCTAAACAACATGGCATTGCATAATTCACATATATAATGCCTTTGCAACAAGATAGCATTGTATTATTCACATATATAATGTCTTGCAACAAGATGGCAATGCATAATTCACATATATGGTAATTAGACACTAAACAGGTGGCATTCACATAAAGCATGTCTAAACTAATCAAATGGCATAGCAATGCGAGACACCATACACACGATATGAGCAACATAACCCTGCCAAGTTAGAGCATACACCTTGGGGGGGGATAGGACTGGTCATCTGTCTCTAAATCCTCCTCTGAGGAGCTATCCGTAACCAGTGAGATATGCACTTCGTCAGATAGCGTAGTCTGCTCAGAAGACCTTGTTTTCAATCCAGAATTTGCCATCACCGTGTCAAATGGATGATGCACACGAAGAGCAGTTGAATGTACTAACATTGTTGACAAATGTAATATGTAAAGAAAAAAAAGGATGGCCTGATATAATTTACATATAAGATGACTGGCTAAGCAGGATGGCATTGCAAAATTCACATATATGATGCCTGGCTAAACAAGGTGGCGTTGCACAATTCACATAAACGATGAATAAACTAAACAGATGGCATTCGCACAAAGGATGTCTAAACTAAGAAGATGACATATTTGATGTATAAAGTAAGCAATGCAAGACACCATATGCATGATATAACCAACATCAGCATGCCAAGTTAGAGCGAAGACCTCAAGGGGTAAATAGGAGTTATCTTCTCCTTCTGAATCCCCCTCAGAAAAGATATCTTCCTCTCGATTACAATCCGAAATGCGTGGAGGGGGGCTGCCTTTGCGCCTACCATGGAGCAACATCTGCATGAAATTATATTGCCACTCAAGGCTCGTCTCTTTTTCTCTACATGTTCAGTTCCATTGTTTACAATAACTGTCATGCATAGGAATAAAACTTAGTGAGATTATGTAAGGAGTGCATGCAGAAATCCAGAGTGATGGTAGCAACCTGTGGATAGAACCAAAACCAATAATAGCAGGCAGATAATGGCTTCAGTTAATAAATACAGATAATGGCTTCTTTACTGTTTGTTTCCCACCCAACATGAAACTCATAGTAGACACCGGAGATTAACCAGATAGTAGATAGATACTATTGATAGCGGCCCCGATATGTACCCCGCAACCATTTAAAAACTCAAGTTTGACCATTAGTTTGGAGCTGACTCAGAGTCTAATCGGTGAACAGGACGATAAAGTAGCATGTAATATTAAGTGATGCATAACATAAGCAAACATGAAAGAGTGCGAGCTCTCTTGCGGACCCGTGTAGTCCTCGAGGTCATCTACTCGGTTGATGATGGTCATGCAATTTTCATGGCTGCCAGCGGCAGGGAAGAAGATCTGAGGCGGCGAAAGACAGTCTAGAGGCCGAATCCCTGCTGTGCTGGACCCTTCTGCCGTTGGAGCAGCTGAGCTGGGGTGGACGACGGCGCAGTAGGAGTGGGACAAACCACGCAAGGTTTTCTTTGACAACTATCTGTAAGAGAAGTAATTCTGTAAGGGCTCATTTGAATTAGAGGATTCCAACAACGCAGGGATAGGAAATAGACAGGAATAGGATAGGAATGCACGTGCAAAACAGAGAATTTAAAAACACAGGATTTCTGCCAATCTGGGTGTTTGATTCACAATAATTGGAAGATCACAGGATGCAAAGAAGCATGGTGAGATTAAGTCAAACCACAAGAAAATGTACGGTTATAATGCTATTATGCTACTATCTCTTAGTCTTGTGCTTCATGAATAGGAATTTGAAAAGGAGGACAAGTGAAAATTAAAATTCCTACATTTTTTCTTTCAAGGAGACACTAAAGGAACAAATCCGTGTGCTCAGTGGACAATATATATAACATGTAGAGTAAAAAAGAGATGCAACAAGTGTACAACCTCTTTGGCGAAGCCATGTCGATCTCAGCGTGATTGGGTTGGCCGGTGAGGATGCTCCGGCTGGCTTTGCTGTCGGAGGAGGGGAAGAAGATCTTAGGCGTCTGGAGATGGAGCCCGAGGTACTGCTTCGCTGTGATGGAGGGTTTTGTCGTTGGAGCAGCTCCGGTGAGTTGTACGACGTCGAGGCTGAAGAAAGACAAGAGAGACAACGAACAACGTTAACCTGAGTGGAATTCTAATAGCATCTCCAATACATGACGTGAAATACATAACCACAAAGTGCTAGATGTAAAATACATCAGCCGCTCATCTCTGAACTTAAGCGTCAAACTGAACTTAATCGTCAAACTGAACCTAATCGTCGAAACTAAATTTTCTTTGTCAAACCGAACGCACTAGCAAGGTGAGGCTACACGTCGGTCGACTGACTTTTTCATCTCTGGTCAGTCGATTTTGCAGCCGTTGGATACGAAATCAAGGGCATGCGGTTCATATTCAACCTCCACCCCCTGAGCCGCCAGCCACCACCGGCCAAAGAGCAGCCCCCCGCCGCCCGCGGCCGGTGGTGCACCGCCCCGCCTGCCCCGAAAACACTCCCCACCACCGGTCCGCTGTCGCCCCGGCCATCCCTCTCGGCCCCCCTGTGCCGAGCTTTTTCTCCGGCGATCCCCACGCCACCGCCCCGCCAATGCCCCGCCACCGTCGGCGACCACCGCCCCCATCCTGAACCCTAAGATAGATAATGGGGTACCTCTCCAGCGAGCCCCCCTCCCCGCTGCGGCTGGTTCTTCCTTCACCCCAGCGAGCTCACCCCTTGAAAATCGACTAACCCAAAAGTCGATTCAGTTGACTGAAGTGTAGCCAAAGTGGAGCAGCATCGCAAGCAAGAGCAAGAGCGAGAGCAGCAGCGCGAGCAAGAGCAATAGCAAGAGCAGACCAGGCAGGGGACCGAGAGCAAGAGCAGAGCAGCCGCGCGAGCGAGAGCTAAAGTAGCAGCAGCTCCTAATGATGTGGACGTCGCCGCCGAGGGAGCGATGCCGTGGAGGAAGTGGCCGGCGAAGCCGCCGTGGATGGAGCCGCGCCGTGTCGGCTTGGGATCGAGCGCCGGCAACACCGTGAGATCGAATCAAGAAGAAAATGCGGTGATTAGCGTACAACCTCTTTGGTGGCGCCGATTAGGCCGCTGCTTCATCCGAGGAAACGGTGATGATGATGCTCTTCCGGTGGTGCAAGTGAAGACGATGGTGTGGGAATGGAGGTGGCGCAAAAGACGAGGGGAACACCGGGGCAGCTCCTTGGAGGTGGAGGACGGGGTGGCTGAACCGGCGGGACGATGAGATCGACGACAGATCCTCATCCGGTACGGTGGATGAGGGACGTCGAGGTGTTGCTATGGACGACGTCGTCGGGGAAGAGGCTCGGGCTGGGTGGCGGACGAAGCAGGGTGTGGGGTTTCATCGCGGGTGTTCGTGGCCTCGGTGTACGAATGGGTGGGCGGATGGGATGGCAGTGGGGAACCACAGCTCAGAGACGTGCTTGTCCGAAATGTGGGGTAAGTTACGAAAGTACCCCCCACCGATTTGAGGCAGTTCTTTCGGTTCAGGGGTACCACGGGCATTTAGCGTGTCGGGATTTCACAGGAGGTGGGAGTTTTCGCGCGCGTTGTAATTTCGGAATAGCAAGGCGCGGGTTGAGATGGAGGGAGTTGTCGGAGCACAACAAGAAAAATATATATCTTAAATATTTCGGGCTAACAAAGTGGGGGTTGAAATTTCCGGACAAGCCTAACGTGTACTGTACCAAATCAATGCGCACTACAAATGTCATTCAAAACTTTGAGTTCATGTTATGTTCAATTAAAATATTTCGCTACGTGTATAATGCATGCAACCTACTACTCAAATGAACGTTTTAGTGCATTCCAAACATATATACTACCGCTTCAATAGGAACTAAATTTGAATAAGATCTACAGTAATGATTGTTGTGAATTCAAAGCATTTGAATTCGTTTCTCTGTTTTAATAAGATCTACAATCATCATTATTGTCAAGTTAAACCATCATTTGTGTATTATCTTCATAGCACACCACATGATTAGTCTCGAGTTACATATGAACTATGTGTACTATATGAACTCGAACTAGATTTTTTGAATCCACTTTATTTTGATTTCAAATCACACTACATTTCTAGCTCTAGCTAGATCTTCATAATCTAAACCATGTCTCATATGTATAATGTGTTTATCACATTATGTATGGTGCCCCGCCCCCTACGCCTACAAGTATTTAGATGTGAGTTGCAAACACCACACATTACCACAAATTCAAATAAAATATGAGAATGTTCGATATATAGTATTGTTTAGATTGCTCGATATTTAGTTGTAAGCTGCAAACGCCGCACATTATCACAAATTCAAATAAAATGTGAGATTGTTTGATGTATAGTATGGTTTAGATTGTTCGGCATTTAGCTGTGAGTTGCAAACGCCATGCATTATCACATTATGGTATAACATGTGCACAGAACATGTATCACCGCTATATTCATGCATGCAATGTTTAAAACACTATGATCTCCTATTCAAATATATGAATCCGCTTTCATATCAAATTATGATCTTTGTTAGTCTCTTACACCCACACAATCCTCTAACCTTTGTAGCTACCACTAACTTTCTCTCGTGCATGCACACGCCCTCCTCACCCTCCCCCTCCCTCGGCATTCTATCCACCGGGCACATTCATTTCCTTCTTTAGGTTGTTCTCCCAGAGTCTCCACAACTCCTTTCCGACACACACCGATCGATAAACCTCTCCAGCGATGCCTGCCTACAGCATACACAGACAACTTCAATCTCCTCCTTTATGTGTCCTTGCCTCGTGTCTCTCATATTGTCAGACACACGTGTAAACTTGCTACCTCTTGAGCACTGCGTTGGATTTCCCCGAAGAGGAGAGGATGATGCAGCAAAGTAGCGTAAGTATTTCCCTCAGTTTTTTGAGAACCAAGGTATCAATCCAGTAGGAGACCACGCACAAGTCCCTCGTACCTACACAAAACGATAGCAACTCGCAACCAACGCGATTAGGGGTTTTCAATCCCTTCACGGTCACTTACGATAGTGAGATCTGATAGAGATGATAAATAATATTTTTGGTATTTTTTAGATGCAAAGTAAAAAGTAAAAGGCAAAGTAAAAACAAGGGAAGTAAATAAAGCGATAGAGATTGATATGATGAGAATAGACCCGGGGGCCATAGGTTTCACTAGTGGCTTCTCTCAAGAGCATAAGTATTCTACGGTGGGTAACAAATTACTGTTGAGCAATTGAAAGAATTGAGCATAGTTATGAGTATATCTAGGCAATGATCATGTATATAGGCATCATGTCCGTGACAAGTAGATCGAAACGATTCTGCATCTACTACTATTACTCCACTCATAGACCGCTATCCAGCATGCATCTAGAGTATTAAGTAAAAACAGAGTAACGCCTTAAGCAAGATGACATGATGTAGAGGGATAAATTCATGCAATATGATAAAACCCCCATCTTGTTATCCTCGATGGCAACAATACAATACGTGCCTTGCAAACCTTTCTGTCACTGGGTAAGGACACCGCAATATTGAAACCCAAAGCTAAGCACTTCTCCCATTGCAAGAACTACAAATCTAGTTGGCCAAACCAAAAAGGATAATTCAAAGAGATTTGCAAAGATAACTCAATCATACATAAAAGAATTCAGAGAAGAATCAAATATTTTCCATAGATAATACTGGATCATAAACCCACAATTCATCGGTCTCAACAAACACACCGCAAAAAGAAGATTACATCGAATAGATCTCCACGAGAGAGGGGGAGAACATTGTATTGAGATCCAAAAAGAGAGAAGAAGCCATCTAGTTACTAGCTATGGACCCGAAGGTCCGAAGTAAACTACTCACACTAGGGGCTATGGTGATGATGTATAAGCCCTCCGTGGTGGATGCCCCCTCCGGCGGAGCTCCAGAACAGGCCCCAAGATGGGATCTCGTGGATACAGAAGGTTGCGACGGTGGAATTAGGTTTTTGTCTCCTGTTCTGATCGTATGGGGATACGTAGGTATATATAGGAGGAAGGAGTACGTCGGTGGAGCGTCAGGGGGCCCACGAGGTAGGGGGGCGCGCCCAGGGGGGACCCTCCACCCTCGTGACCGCCTCTAGCACTGCTTGGAGTAGGGTCCAAGTCTCCTGGATCACGTTCGGTTGGAAAATCACGTTCCTGAAGGTTTCATTCCATTTGGACTCCGTTTGATATTCCGTTTCTTGGAAACACTGAAATAGGAAAAAACAACAATTCTGGACTGGGCCTCCGGTTAATAGGTTAGTCCCAAAAGTAATATAAAAGTGGAAAATAAAGCCCAATATAGTCCAAAACAGTAGATAAAGTAGCATGGAGAAATCAAAAATTATAGATACGTTGGAGACGTATCAAGCATCCGCAAGCTTAATTCCTGCTCGTCCTCGAGTAGGTAAATGATAAAAAAGAATTTTTAATGCGGAGTGATACTTTGGCATAATTTCAATGTAAATCTTCTTAATTGTGATATGAATATTCAGATCCGAAAGATTCAAGACAAAAGTTCATATTGACACAAAAATAATAATACTTCAAGCATACTAATCAAAGCAATCTTGTCTTCTCAAAATAACATGGCAAAAGAAAGTTCATCCCTATAAAATCATATAGTTAGGCTATGCTTCATTTTCGTCACACAAAGATGTTCCCAACTTCTATACCCCCGATGACAAGCCAAACAATTGTTTCATACATAAATAATCTCAAACTTTTTCAACCTTCACGCAATACATGAGCGCGAGCCATGGATATAGCACTATGGGTGGAATAGAATATGATGATGGGGATTGTGTGGAGAAGACAAAAAAGGAGAAAGTCTCACATTGACGAGGCTAATCAACGGGCTATGGAGATGCCCATCAATTGATGTCAACATGAGGAGTAGGGATTGCCATGCAACAGATGCACTAGAGCTATGAATGCTCAACAAAAGAAAAACTAGTGGGTGTGCATCCAACTCGCTTGCTCACAAAGACCTAGGGCATTTGAGGAAGCCCATCGTAGGAATATACAAGCCAAGTTCTATAATGAAAAATTCCCACTAGTATAAAAAGACAACTTATGAGACTCACTACATGAGAAACAAGGTGCTACTTTGAAGCACAATATATGAGACTAACTACATGAAGAACAAGGTGCGACTTTGAAGCACAAGTGTGGAAAAAGAGATAGTAGTATTGCCCTTTATATATATATATATATATATATATATATATATATATATATGGGCCTTTTCTTTTTTTCTTTTGGCCTTTCTCTTTTTTTTTATTTGGGCAATGCTCTAATAATGATGATCATCACACTTCTATTGATTACAACATAAGGATTACAACTCAAAACTTAGAACAAGATATGACTCTATATGAATGCCTCCGGCGGTGTACCGGGATGGTGCAATGAATCAGGAGTGACATGTATGAAAAATAATGCATGGTGTCTTTACCACAAATACGATGTCAACTACATGATCATGCAATGGCAATATGACAAAAGTAATGTATGTCATGACGATGATGGTGGAAGTTGCATGGCAATATATCTCGGAATGGCTATGGAAATGCCATGATAGGTAGGTATGGTGGCTGTTTTGAGCAAAATATAAGGAGGTTTATGTGTGATAGAGCATATCGTATCACGGGGTTTGGATGCACCGGCGAAGTTTGCACCAACTCTCAAGGTGAGAAAGGGAAATGCACGGTACCGAAGAGGCTAGCAAAGGTGGAAAGGTGAGAGTGCGTATAATCCATGGACTCAACATTAGTAAAAAGAACTCATATACTTATTGCAAAAATTTATAAGCCATCAAAAATTAAGTACTACGCGCATGCTCCTAGGGGGATAGATTGGTAGGAAAAGACCATCGATTGTCCCCGACCGCCACTCATAAGGATGCACAAGCCAGGTACACTTCATGTTTCAAATTTGTTACACAACTTTAACCATACGTGCATGCTACGGGACTTGCAAACTTCAACACAAGTATTTCTAAAATTCATAATCACCCAACTAGCATGACTTTGATATTATCACCTCCATATCTCAAAACAATTATCAAGCATAAAACCTATCTTAGTATTCAACGCACTCAAAAGAAAGTTTCACATATCTTGAATACCAAGTATATTAACATTAAGCAAATTACCATGCTATTAATGACTCTCAAAATAATCTAAGTTAAGCATGAGAGATCAATAGTTTCTTTAAAACAAATCCACCACCGTGCTCTAAAAGATATAAGTGAAGTACTAGAGCAAAAATTATCATGCTCAAAAGATATAAGTGAAGTACTATGAGCAAAACTATCAAGCTCAAAAGATATAAGTGAAGCACATAGAGTATTCTAACAAATTCCAAATCATGTATGGCTCTCTCAAAAGATGTGTACATAAAGGATGATTGTGGTAGACTAACAAGCAAAGACGCAAATAATACAAGACGCTCCAAGCAAAACACATATCATGTGGTGAATAAAAATATAGCTCCATGTAAATTACCGATGGAAGTGGACGAAAGAGGGGATGCCTTCCGGGGCATCCCCAAGCTTTGACTTTTTGGTGTCCTTGGATTATCTTGGGGGTTCCATGGGCATCCCCAAGCTTAGTCTCTTTCCACTCCTTGTTCCATAATCCATCAAAAGAATTCACCCAAAACTTGAAAACTTCACAACACAAAACTCAACAGAAATCTCGTGAGCTCCGTTAGAGAAAGAAAACAAAAGACTACTTCAAGGTACTGTAATGAACTCATTATTTATTTATATTGGTGTTAAACCTACTGTATTCCAACTTCTCTATGGATTATAAACTATTTTACTAGACATAGATTCATCAAAATAAGCAAACAACACACGAAAAACAGAATCTGTCAAAAACAGAACAGTCTGTGGCAATCTGTAACTAACGTAAACTTCTGGAACTCTAAAAATTCTACCAAAATAGGAAGTTATTTACAATTTGTTTATTGAACAGCATCAAAAAGAATCAACGCAAAATCACGTTCCTGTGATTTAACAAAATTATATTCGTGCGTGCAAAGTTTCTGTTTTTCAGCAGAATCAAATCAACTATCATCGTAGGTTATCCTATAGGTTCTACTTGGCACAAACACTAATTAAAAGATAAAACCACATCCAAACAGAGGCTAGATGTATTATTTATTCCTAAACAGAAGCAAAAACAAAAAACACAAAATAAAATTGGGTTGCCTCCCAACAAGCGCTATCGTTTAACGCCCCTAGCTAGGCATAAAAGCAAGGGTAGATCTAGGTATTGCCATCTTTGGTAGTCAATCCATAAGTGGCTCTCATGATAAATTCATATGGTAATTTTATTTTCTTTCTAGGGAAGTGTTCCATTCCCTTCTTTAAGGGAAATTGGAATCGAATATTCCCTTCCTTCATATCAATAATTGCACCAATCGTTCTAAGGAAAGGTCTACCAAGAATAATAGGACATGAAGGATTGCAATCTATATCAAGAACGATAAAATCTACGGGCACATAATTCCTATTTGCAACAATAATAACATCATTAATTCTTCCCATAGGCTTTTTAATAGTGGAATCCGCAAGATGCAAGTTTAGAGAGCAATCATCAAAATCACGGAAATCTAGCAAATCACATAAAGTTTTAGGAATAGTAGAGACACTAGCACCCAAATCACACAAAGCATGAAACTCATAATCTTTAATTTTAATTTTAATAGTAGGTTCCCACTCATCATAGAGATTTCTAGGGATAGAAACTTTCAACTCAAGTTTTTCTTCATAAGATTGCATCAAGGCATCAACAATGTGTTCGGTAAAGGCCTTATTTTGACTATAAGCATGAGGAGAATCTAGCACGGATTGCAACAAGGAAATACAACCAATCAAAGAGAAATTTTCATAATTAAATTCCTTGAGATCCAAAATAGTGGGTTTAGCAACATCATGATTTTTATTTATTTCAATCCCACTTTCATCAAATTCATCATCAAGATCTAGAAACTCCGAATTCTTAGAACGCCTTCTAGGTAAAGGAAGATCATATTCAGATTCATCAAGATTCATATTGCAAAACAAAGATTTAATGGGGGACACATCAATAACTTTTAGATCTTCATCTTGATTTTCATAGGAATTGGAAGAACATGCTTTAATAAAGGCATCTTTGGAAGCACGCATCCTAGCGGTTCTTTCCTTGCACTCATCAATGGAAATTCTCATGGCTTTGAGAGACTCATTGATATCATGCTTATGAGGAATAGATCTAATCTTGAAAGAATTAATTTCAAGAGAAATTCTATCAACATTCCTAGCCAAATCATCAACTTTAAGCAATTTTTCTTCAAGCAAAGCATTAAAATTCTTTTGTGCATTCATAAACTCTTTAACACTACTCTCAAATTTAGAGGGCATCTTATTAAAATTTCCATAAGAGTTGTTGTAGGAATTTCCATAATTAATAGAAGGATTACTAGGATAAGGCCTTGGATTAAAATTCCCTCTATAAGCGTTCTTTCCAAAACTATTCCTACCAACAAAATTCACATCCATAGATTCATTATTATTCTCAAGCAAAGTAGATAAAGGCATATCATTGGGATCAAGAGGAGTATTTTTAGGAGCAAACATCTTCATAAGTTCATCCATCTTTTCACTCAAAACATTGATTTCTTCTATAACATGCACTTTTTACTAGAAGATCTTTCGGTATGCCATTGAGAATAATTAGCCATAATATTATCAAGCAATTTGGTAGCATCCCCTAACGTAATTTCCATAAACGTGCCTCCCGCGGCCGAATCTAAAAGATTTCTAGAAGCAAAATTCAATTCGGCATAAAAAATTTGTATGATCATCCATAAATTCAAACCATGAGTAGGGCAATTGCGAAGCATCAATTTCATTCTTTCCCAAGATTGGGCAACATGCTCATGATCAAGTTGTTTAAAATTCATGATATCGTTCCTAAGAGTGATAATCTTAGCAGGAAGAAAATACTTAGAGATAAAAGCATCTTTGCACTTGTTCCAAGAATCAATACTATTTTTTAGGCAAAGATGAAAACCAAACTTTAGCACGATATCTAAGTGAAAACGGAAATAACTTCAATTTGACAATATTGTTATCCGTATCTTTTTTCTTTTGCATATCACACAAATCAACAAAATTGTTTAGATGAGTAGCGGCATCTTCACTTGGAAGGCCGGCGAATTGATCTTTCATAACAAGAGTCAACAAAGCGGTATTGATTTCACAAGAGTCATCATTATTAAGAGGAGCAATCGGAGTACTAAGGAAATCATTATTATTGGTATTCGAGAAATCACACATTTTGGTATTATCTTGCGCCATGGCAACAAGTAATCCAACACAAGCAAACAGAAAGGCAACGAGAAAAAGGCAAACGGAAAAGATAGGAGGAGATTGGGAAAGAGAGGGCAAATAAAACGGCAAGGGTGAAGTGGGGGAGAGGAAAACGAGAGGCAAATGTCAAATAATGTAATGCGAGAGATAGGGATTGAGATGGGTACTTGGTATGGTTGACTTGCTTGCGTGAGGCTCCCCGGCAACGGCACCAAAAATTCTTCTTGCTACCTCTTGAGCACTGCGTTGGATTTTCCCGAAGAGGAGAGGATGATGCAGCAAAGTAGCGTAAGTATTTCCCTCAGTTTTTGAGAACCAAGCTATCAATCCAGTTGGAGACCACGCACAAGTCCCTCGTACCTACACAAAACGATAGCAACTCTCAACCAACGCGATTAGGGGTTGTCAATCCCTTCACGGTCACTTACGATAGTGAGATCTGATAGAGATGATAAATAATATTTTTGGTATTTTTGATAGATAGATGCAAAGTAAAAAGTAAAAGTCAAAGTAAAAACAAGGCAAGTAAATAAAGCGATAGAGATTGATATGATGAGAATAGACCCGGGGGCCATAGGTTTCACTAGTGGCTTATCTCAAGAGCATAAGTATTCTACGATGGGTAACAAATTACTGTTGAGCAATTGACAGAATTGAGCATAGTTATGAGTATATCTAGGCAATGATCATGTATATAGGCATCACATCCGTGACAAGCAGATCGAAACGATTCTGCATCTACTACTATTACTCCACTCATCGACCGCTATCTAGCATGCATCTAGAGTATTAAGTAAAAACAGAGTAACGCCTTAAGCAAGATGACATGATGTAGAGGGATAAATTCATGCAATATGATAAAAACCCCATCTTGTTATCCTCGATTGCAACAATACAATACGTGCCTTGCAACCCTTTCTGCCACTGGGTAAGGACACCGCAAGATCGAACCCAAAGCTAAGCACTTCTCCCATTGCAAGAACTACCAATCTAGTTGGCCAAACCAAAAAGGATAATTCGAAGAGACTTGCAAAGATAACTCAATCATACATAAAAGAATTAAGAGAAGAATCAAATATTTTCCATAGATAATACTAGATCATAAACCCACAATTCATCGGTCTCAACAAACACACCGCAAAAAGGAGATTACATCGAATAGATCTCCATGAGAGAGGGGGAGAACATTGTATTGAGATCCAAAAAGAGAGAAGAAGCCATCTAGCTACTAGCTATGGACCCGAAGGTCTAAAGTAAACTACTCACACTTCATCGGAGGGGCTATGGTGATGATGTAGAAGCCCTCCATGGTGGATGCCCCCTCCGGCGGAGCTCCAGAACAGGCCCCAAGATGGGATCTCGTGGATACAGAAGGTTGCGACGGTGGAATTAGCTTTTTGGCTCTTGTTCTGATCGTACGGGGATACGTAGGTATATATAGGAGGAAGGAGTACGTCGGTGGAGCGTCAGGGGGCCCACGAGGTAGGGGGCGCGCCCAGGGGGCACCCTCCACCCTCGTGACCGCCTCTGGCACTGCTTGGAGTAGGGTCCAAGTCTCCTGGATCACGTTCGGTTGGAAAATCACGTTCTCGAAGGTTTCATTCCATTTGGACTCCGTTTGATATTCCGTTTCTTCGAAACACTGAA
Organism: Aegilops speltoides; assembly: GCA_021437245.1. Lineage (NCBI taxonomy): Eukaryota > Viridiplantae > Streptophyta > Magnoliopsida > Poales > Poaceae > Aegilops > Aegilops speltoides. The sequence goes on along the minus strand of CM038147.1, from coordinate 155,533,118 downwards.
ATAGGCAAAAACAGCAATTCTGGGCTGGGCCTCCGGTTAATAGGTTTGTCCCAAAAGTAATATAAAAGTGGAAAATAAAGCCCAATATAGTCCAAAACAGTAGATAAAGTAGCATGGAGCAATCAAAAATAGAGATACGTTGGAGACATATCAAAACTCTCGCCCCTCTTTTCATCGATCTCACAACCGCACACTCCTCCCCCTATCTAGCTAGTAGTTGGGCCTCTCGCACCACCTCCTAGCTCCATTCTCTCTGTCTATCTGTCTCGTTGGGCCTTATTTGCCTCTAACAAATGGACGTACACCGACCGATCTCTCGCTATACATATAGCCAGCTAGGTCCTTATAACTCGTTTTTACCCACACATCGATCGATCTACCTCATTAGGTTTGTCTCTCCCTTCCTCCGACAAACAACAATTGATCTACCGATCTAGTTAGGTTTGCTTACCAAACACATGGTTCCCCTTCATCATCCATGGATGCGTCCCGACAGATCTATCACGCACAGGCACACACAGAAACACATCCCCACTCTTATTGCTAACATTGCAGTTCCACCCTCAGTTTGTCTAGTAGGCCTCTCCCAACATCTCCGAGAAGCAACTCCATCAACCATCCAACACTCTACCCCTCTCCCTCCCTCTCCATCCCTCTCTCTCTCCTCTCTCTCTCCGTGTCCCATCATATTTCCCGTCCTTCAGTTATGTATGGATGTCGACCGATCTCCCTCAAGACATAGCTGGGTCTCTCCTTCTCAACACATATACGAGTCGTTCTACCTCCATAGTTAGGCCTCTGCCTACCCCTCCCCCACCCCTCCCCCACACACACCAATACATCAAGCGCTCTAGTCATGTCTCCCTGCCACACACAAACGTGACATGTGTCCTCTAACGTTCCGGTAGGCCAGTCGCCCTATATCTTTGACTTGCACACACACACACACACACACACACAATTTCGATGGCTCTCTTCATCGATCTCGCACCCACCCACTTGATCCTCTCTTCGACTCTATTAATAGCTATGACCCCTCCCTCTCTTCTCGTGGATTGCCCGACCCTCTATGTATGATATGGATAGGCCTCCATTTCACACACATTGCATGCAAAATATTGTTTGAGATGTCATCGACACATATTCCCACAAATAATTCACGAAATCAACCCCCGCCCCACCCCCACCACACCACAAAACAAAAAACACTCACGAACGCGGTTTGTATCTCTCACACACACCCACATAGGTGGGGGACGAGCACGAAGACAAGAGGTGCATGCACGACGCATGTACTCCCGTCTCTTTCCCAACCACACCCGCGCGGGTACACGGTGGAGCTCATTTCTGTACGAAAAAGGCAGCCCACGTGGTAATTTGGCACATATACTGGTTGTCCACTTGGTGGAGGGAGGATCGTCTACCATAGGTGAACAAACAAATTGCGACTTTACGCGTTATGTTAAATTAAAAAAAGAGGCAAACCATGTGGGGCCTACCTTAGAGGCAAGGCTCTATACACTGGAGTACTTTTGATGTGTCCCGTCAACTCACAGAACGAGGAGAAGCTTGCTTAGTACGCCGTCTCCCCCGCCCACGGGCGCGGTGGCTCGCAGGATGAGGTGAAGCTTGCTCCTCCCTCGCCTATGCGCGCGGTAGCTCGCAGGACGAGGAGAAAAATTTACTACTCCCTCCGTTTACTCCTCGTCCCTACTACCTTGGTTATAGAGATTATATCATATTGTTTGGAATATATATGTCCTTTAGTAGATTTCAATATGAACTACTTGTACATACTCCAAACACTGATGTATATAGACGTATTTTAGAGTGTACATTCACTCATTTTGCTCCGTATGTAGTAGCACTCTCCCTCGCCCCTCGACCCTCGCCCACGTGGTGGGCGTGCATCAATTCATTCGGCCTCATATAGCCAAAATGATATATACTGCACTACCATTATTGCTCGACTTCCTGAAGAGGCGAAGAGCCAATCGCAAGGTTAATATTTTGGAGATGCCAAGCGCAAGGTTATAGGAGAACGAGTAGTTGGTGCCGCGTCATTTATAAATATTTTTTTCTTCAATGGCATGTACGCAATATGATAGGTTCATATGGAGAGAAAAGGGAACCGCTCCACTATATACATAGTCAGGACGGGCCAGCCTACATGGTTGCTTGCTGGGGTTGCTCTCTTCACACTCTCTCGCACAAAATGACTGTGGCCACATCTCTAACATCCCGGTGGATCACATCCGCTTGGGGAAGGGGTGGATGCTTAGTGTAGATGCGGTGGCTGTCGCCGACGTCGAAAACCCACTGTCGGCACGTCCCGATCAGGGGTCTCCGCCGTTCTCTCTCACAAAGCCGGTGAGGTTGCCTTCGTCCCTTGCTCACTGCCGCGACGTGGGCAGTTGCCGCCTCCCGCCGCCCTCCTCAAGGTTGAGCTACGTCCCTCAGGTACAACTCCCTTTACAGCCAGCTTGCACCACTGCTCCAGCTGCCCACATCACTCCTTGTGGATATTTCTCTACTTCTTTGCCCCGCACACACCTAATACCTCTACTGGCTTCTACGTACTGTATTTGTGATGAGTTTATGTCTCATCAGCTAGTCCTAGTAATCTTATTCTAACCACGCTTCTTCATTTTCTTTGCCACAGGGATGCTCATCTCGATTTTGGTGAAACTGCACAAAATGATCCGATGGTCAAAAGGTTGCAAACTTCATTTATTAGGAAGCTCGAACGTTGCCAGAAAATTGAAGCCTGGTCAGGGTTCACGGTTCAAGGTCTTGGGACTGCATGGATCATTTTTTTTGGCTGCCTCTGTTCCAAAATAAGTGTCAACTTTAGTAGTAGTACAACTTTGAACTAAAGTTTGCACAAAGTTGAGACACTTATTTTGGAAAGGAGGGAGTACATATTTGCTATGATCTGTCAATCATTTAGATGCAATAGCATGCATGTTAGTCTCCTTTGTATTTGATGAAATGTTGCAATGGGCAACCTTGGACGCAAGATACATGTAACAGGAGCTGGAAGCTTCATAGCATTGTACAAATTTATCTCGCTGATAAATTACAGTATGTACTAGTAATATAGTAGTACTCCCTCCGTTCCTAAATATAAGTCTTTGTAGAGATTTCACCATTAACCACATGCGGATGTATATAGATGCATTTAAGTGTAGATTCATTCATTTTGTTCCGTATGTAGTTCACCTAGTGGAATCTCTACAAAGACTTATCTACTAGTAATAGCTAGCCCCCACTACTAGGAATTCTCTATCCTCTCCTTGAGCCACATCATCAAAATTGACGTAGCTGTTAGATGAAGTAAATCAGTCATAATAGCCGTCTGATCTAGACGTAGAGAGGCTCCGCACTAAGCCACATGCAAGCATGCAGAAATACCATGGCACATGCATGTGAGTGGGTTTTAAATCACATAAACATGTCTACATGCAAGCATGCACCGGTAGCATGCATGTAAATGAGCTTTTAAGTCCCATTAACATGTCAAAAAGAAAAATATAATCCCATTATGCAGTAGGAGTTGGCTGATCTTTTTTCCTTACGTGGGATGATCTAAATGATGATGGGAGTTTATTTAGTTTGGCTACCACATTTGTCATGCGGTTATAGATTTTTTTTAGTTCTATGAAATCGATAATTTTGCGCAGAGAAATATACCGCTGTTCCGCGATAACGCGCGGGGACTCATCTAGTAATATTTAGGGACAGAGGGAGTACTATGTAAAGAGTTAGGTGTCGCACGATGATAGTGTGAGGTGGGCCATGTAATCATTGAGCCTGCGTGTTTTCACTGCTCTTGCACTCCTCCGCTGTAAGAATGGAGAAATTGTAATCTACTACCTCCTTACGCCGAAAGCGTGGGACATCCAGCAGTCCTACCACCTCAGTAATAAAGACCAATGAGCCGTCAAATCACATAGACCCAGCAGTAAGTTGGACGGACGAAGCAACCATCACTCTTGCGCCAGTGAAAGGTCACGTTCGCTCTGCCCGGGCATGAATGCGGCACCGATTCTTTGGAACAGCGCTGACCGTTTCGGGTGGGAAGCGCGCATGGGCGATGGAGGGGCTTTGGGTGGGCCAGGCTGGTTAGGAGCGGGCGTGGCAGCTATCCGCATGTCCCTATCGGACACGCCCGGAAACGAGAGGATGCACCGACTCTCGCGGCTAAAATCGTACACTACACACCATATCTCTGTAGGAGTAGGTAGATCTGTCACACTCTCTAACACACACATGCTATTAAACACACACACGCACACGCACGCACCTTGGTCCCGTTGCACCTTCTAACTTGACTTATTACACCTAGACGGAGGGAGTAGTAAGTATATGAGATACGGTGGCACACTGACTTAAGTCGAATACAAGTGCCCAAAATTTGTGTGCATGTTATAATAAGGATTCACTTAAAATAGTACATGAGCAAACAGAGGGATCAATTGGACAGTGTTCCCGAGTAGTAGCGAGATGTGTGAGGTAGTAAGATACACCGCTGGCGCTTTTAATTTTTCTTATTAATTTGTTTGTTTCACCCTCTGACTGGTGGGACCCAACATACTATGTGGAGAGAGGTAAGGTGACTAAGGCTGCATTATTTCTGCACCACTGTGGATAGTCTTACCACCAAAGCCACATGACACGATTATGATTGAAATCCTAATGACTCCCACACACACACACAAAAAAAACACGGCATGCCTGTCACACGAATGCAGGAATGTATAAAAGGTTATTTTCCTCTCGTTGAACATAACGGGAGGGTTGTGTAGCTGGTTAGCCTGTTCGCTCATCAAACTTGAGGTCTCGGGTTCGATAACTACACTTGAGCATAATTTTTGCCAGGAGGATTCTTTGACTGGTCAAAATGTTTTCTAGGGTTTGCGTGCTTCAGACTCTCTCTCCAGTATATATATACATGCTGGAGCCTCAGCGCTTGTAGTTGCCCTCTTCACACTCTCTCACCCTCTCCCGCTGGAGCCTCAGCGCTTGTAGTTGCTCTCTTCACACTCTCTCGCCCTCTCTAGATCTAAACAAGACTTCGTTGGCCTCTCTCTCCCCTCACTGCTGCTCAAAGAGCTGGCAGGATCCGTCCGCCAAGAAGGGAAGGAGGCTTAACGCTATCGCTATCGGCGAGGGAGGGAATCCACTACCGGCGCTGCTGTTCACTTTCCACCCAACGGCGGCGCGGGAGGGCCTCCGACCCCTTCTTCTTCGCCGTCGTCCCGTCGCCCACCGAACCACGCCCCAAGGACCTTAAGGTATATTTTACTTACTCCACATGCATTGCTCTAGCTGCATGTATACCATGAATCTAGGACGTGGTTCAAAGAGGAAAGGAGTGGGGGAAAGTAGTGGGAAAAGTTGTATATAGCATGAATCTAGGGCGTGGTTCAAAGAGGAAATGAAGGGGAAAGTTGTATAGCATGAATCTAGGGCGTGGTTCAAAGAGGAAAGGAATGGGGAAAGTAGTGGGGAAAGTTGTATCGCATAAATCTAGGACGTGGTTCAAAGAGGAAAGGAAGGGCGAAAGTACTAGTTCAAAAGGAAAGGAAGGGACAAGGTCTGTAGAGTTTGAGCAGAACTAGATTTGTTTGCGCTCACATAAGGAAAGGTGTCTAAAGATAAAAAAGCGGGACCAACACAAATATGCTCCTTGGTTGTTTGTTCTTTGTTGCAACAGATGTGCATGACCACAAGACATCGGTAGATGCACATGGTGCTGGTCGTCCACTATCCCATGCAACTCATTAGCTGTTGTTAATCTATGGCCTGTTTGGTTAAAAACTCCTAGTCCCTACCGCTTGGTTCGGTGGACTAAACATGGACTAGAGGTTATTAAATGACATGATAAAAGACCATGTTACCCCTAGTAATGATTTAATAGAAACAAGGTGCGATGCGTGGCGAGGCAACTGTTGGAAAAAGTCCCAAAAGACTCCTCGGGTCTTCTTTCTTTAGTCCCAAATGCCCACTTTTAGTCCCGAAAAGTCCCTCCTGCTTGGTTTAGATGTGACTGACACGGAGTTTTTTTAGTCCCTACACCAAAATGTCCCTGTAAACAAACACCCTCTAATAATGCCGCTGGAAAATTGATGCAATGCCACAGTTAAAAGCAAATTACATGTTTAACGAATTTTATTGTTAATATAATCTCTATGTTAATATTAATCAATGCCACCGTTTGAGAAATGCTACTGTCTTGCTTTCTTTCCCATTTAGATAAGGTAGATGCTTCTTTTTGTTGGCTTCTGTGTCATCCACCGTTATTGACCACTAATTGTTTCCTTTGCACCTCTGTGTAAACAGGGTTATCTACTTCACCTCATTGCCATTGTGACCTTTTGTTGCACTGCACAAAACACTTTTGTTTTAAGAGTGTTTTGTGCAGTTCAACCAAAATGTCACACCGACAACGTTGCTTGATTGCTTGATCTTAGTGCAACTGCACAAGAGGAGATCTTACTTCCTATCCGTTAAGGCGAATTTGGTTTAGATCTTCTTCTTGTGAGTTGTTTGAATTCCGCATCATGAGAGGTCAGTACTAGCCTTCTTTCACATGATTCTGCAGTGTTCTTTCATATGTTGTGCTACTTGTACGATAATGTTGCTTGATTTTAGTGAACTGCACAAATGGAGACAAGACTTCCAATCTGTATGTGCACCGTAATATCCCATTGAGGTAAGATAAGGATATTTCACAATTGCTGGCTTGTATTTTGCCACTTTCATCAGAAAATTAAGTTTAGTACTATACTTGTGCTCCCTAATTGACATGCCAAATCTTACATTGAAGGCGAAGCTTGTCATTATTGAACCAAGTGATGAAGGGAAGAACAAGCGGAAGAAAAACAAAAATCAACTCCCGGTGCTGTAATGAAGATCTGGAACTGTGATGACACAAGTAATGATATAGTTTTGCATCTTAATTTATTGCTATGGCTGGAACGAGCAATTGTTTTGCCACTGATTTGATGCCATATGTAATTATCTCTACTTGTGCAAACAGTGAATTTCTTTGAAGATACCATATATTTTAGCGGAACTGCACAAGAAGATGTTGGAAACATTAAACTAATCAAGGAGTATATAGTAAGCATGGCCACCCCCGTAGATAGCAACAGATGGTTCTCGGGAAGTGCTTCATCTGTATGCTCTAAACAATCAGCCTCCTGACAAATGTTGGTACTCACCCACTGATTTCATCCATATGATTGAGCTTTGTCATCTCTATTGGTGTTGTGCTACTGTTTAGATACTGTCATGAAAAAGTGGTATTGTCCTTGAGAAGTGCTTCATCTGTGTTGTTTTAAATATTTCCTTTCCTTTTTTGAGCAAACAGGGATCATCTTCCTCTGAAGAAGAATATGGAGTACGTGAAGTGACTAGTTCCGATTATGCCAAGATGATGAAGCCCTGTCTATCTTCTCATCAGAAGGAGCAGTTAAAGGATGGTTACATTACTCCCCGCAAGACCAAACTAACTTCAGCTCAGAAGGACTGACAAATCTCCATTTTTTTGCTGTGATGCGCGAGTACAATGTTATTCTAGGATTCTTTCTGGTGAGTTCCATTTTTCTAAAAGTGTGCTCTACATGGACCATGTATGTGCCTGTTGAAACTGTCAATTCATAGTACATTTTGCTTTATACTCATCACTTTTTTGTATTTGTGCAAACATGGGTGCTCAGCTTGATTTCAAGGGGAACTGCACAAAATGTTCATGAATGCATCGAATCATTCATTTCCACCACAAGAAAGGAGGTGCCCATAAGTTCAAGGCGTTGCAACATATAAGGGCGAAATCATATAAGCTACGTGCGAATTTGGTTGATTTTGGTGGAACTGCACAAAAAGAACAACTGGTTTATTTAGCACGAGGTGCCATGTCAATGTCCGAACTGATGGCAAACCCTGCCCATTCCACAATCGTAGGCATTTGATATTTTGGAATGGGACAACCTTGTCAAATTTTGCTCATTGATTTTAGCAAGATATGCGTTTGATATTTTCGAATGGGACGCCCTTTGTTTGTCAAAATGGCGATCAATTTTTCTTTATTCTTTAGTTGTGAAGTAAATATTGCCTCGACATGTGAGTCGCCGAGATGCATAATCATCGATTGTTTTGAATGTTCTCTATGAATTGCCAGGCCTGTGTGTTTGATTGCAATGTCTGAAAACGCTAAAAGCTGCTCAAACTCTTTGTACTCCTTCTGTTCCTTTTTACTTCGCACATTGTGAAAGTGCATACTTTTTTGTATAAGATTGGTTAAAGTAGAGATACTTTGACTGCAGACAAAACATGTATGCAAACTAGAAAGGACCGGAGGGAGTACATGTGAAACTGCTGCAAACGTGGTGATAACCCTGGGAATAATGCTAGTACGTATTGTTTTGCATGTTCATCCAATGCCAGTGATACAGGACTTCGAACTAATCGAAATGAATTCATTCATACACAGTCGGATTTCATATAAACATGCCGAATTTTATTACATTTCATACATTATTCAACTAAAAAGGGGTGTTTGTGGCCGCATGCATCTCCCAGATGCAGAGGCCGGGGGTCATCCTCCTTTTCTAAAAAAAACTAAAAAGGGGTGCGCTGGAGGTATAATTAATTAACTGAAGCTACCCACCTGTGTCCCGCTGAGCCAAACAGAAGCTTCAGTGACTTAACTACAGGTGCAGTTGCATGACTGACATGTGGCCTGTTGGGCCCATGTGTCAGTTAGCCAACTGCACCAGCAGTTAAGTAGAAGCAGCGTTCTTCTCCAGCGCAGCTCTTCGACCCCACGTCGCCACTAAGAAGCTAACCGGCCGTCAATGGTCAACCCGCCTAGCTTAGCTTCAACCGGAGGGTAGCAGCGGTGGCCTTACTTGGACCCAAGTGGCGGCGACCTACCGTGTTCGACTCTTCCTCGTTTTCTGTGTGGCGCGGCCTCGTTGGCAGCGGGGTGGGGCCTCGGTGGAGCCGGCGATGTCCTCTGTCTCAGTGCCGGCGGGCGGTGCCTCAGCGGAGCGGTGGAAATCCTCCCCCACGTTGTCGTCAGGGTGGGGCCTTGGCTGAGCCGGCGATGTCCTCTGCCTCGTTGTTGGCGGGGCGGGGCCTCGGCAGAGTCGGCGGTGTCTTCTGCATTGTTGTTGGCATCGCGGGGCGTCGGCGGAGCCGGAGGTGTCCTCTGCCTCGTTGTTGGCACCGCGGGGCCTCGTTGGAGCAGGGCGTCGTCGACGCCGGCGGAGCGGGGACTCATCAGAGCCGGCATTGTCCTCTGCCTCGTCCTCGGTCTCGCCAAACAGCGCCTCGCCCGCTTCATCGCCCTCTTTGCTAGCCTCTTTGTAGGCGGCCGCAGCCTCCGCCACCCGCATGCGGTACCGCCAGCGCTCGAGGCGGCCCTTGCGGGCAGAGCGGTACGAGTCGAGCAGCGCCTCCTGCTCCGCCCGCTCCGCGGCGATCTGCTCCTTCGCCTGTAGGTGCTCCTGGAGGAGATGGTGGGTGTAGGCGGCGTCGGCCTGCGCCTCCCGGAACTGCTCCTCACACATCTGCCTCACCCTATCCATATATTGGGCACAAGCCTCGCCGATGGTCATGGTGCAATGCACCGGCGAGGATGGCGCGGAGGAGGGGGTTGGCGCCGGATCGTCGACTACCATGTTCTCCATTGGGATGTCGTCGTCCTCTGGCTGCCTGCCGGCCAGCCGGTCGGCAGCAATGGCTGCCATCTCCTTGTGGTCCGTCATTCGCCCATCCCGAAGAGCGCTGGATCGCGAGGAAGCCATGGTGGGCAGTAGTGGTGTGGACAGGAGAAAGGGAACGGATGCGGATGACTGCGGCTATGGCCGGCGCAGCAATTTATATAGCAATGGTGGGCGGGCGGAGTGACGGATGTGTGGCGCCAGAGTAGCCGCCTCGGCAACCATGTATCATTAATGTGTGCGGCAGATGGACAAACGGACGACACTTGTATCGTTTGAAGGCGGAGCAACTGCCTGCACCGGGAAGCGGGGCGGCCGGCGCGATCAAGCTTTGGCGGAAGCATTGCGGCGAGAGATGACTTTACTTGGATAGGATGACAATGGGGACCCACCAGGTCCATAGCCTCACGTACGCAAGTGCCTCCTTATTATATATATATATATAACTATAATTTATTTTGCTTCCTCCTGGTTTCCTGACATCACGGTCCCACACCATTGTCAACCTATGTACTCCCTCCTTTCCGGTTTATAGGGCTTATCTCAAAATTTTAGTTTTTCCATTTTATAAGGCTCAATTTGGTTGTTTTCCATCACATGTTCAGATTCCAAGGTGCATTAAATCATTGCATGCTAGTATTAAGAGAAAATTGACCAATGCATGTACTTTATGCATGCATGCATTGCAAAATGCATTGATAAACATAATTTTTTGAGGATAAAAAGAGCATTAATTAGGTGCTTTTGCAAAACTACAAAAAGTATTCCACCACTCTCCATCTACCTTGATTGATGAGATTTTTGAATTGAGCATTATAAACCGGAAAGGAGGGAGTAGTCAATAAACAAGAGAATTGCACAAGAAGCGGCCGACAGCTGGGACCAAGCTGCTTGAGTAGTATTTGTGTTTTTGAGGTGTGAGCACTGTAGAGTTTTTCGATGTTTACCCCAGATATTAATTTTTCTCATCTAAACAACAACGAAAACATCACTGCAGGTATTAACTGGGCGGGCTGTGGCCCGTCTAGCCCGGGCCAGATATCCAGCCCAGATATTAATTTTTTCAAGCTGAAAATGGCTAGCCCAACTATACTTTTTTTAGGAATACCCAAGCAAGGTCAAGTTGTTATTCTCCGCCCCGCTGGGCTGCAAATCTTTCCTAGGAGGGATGCATTAGGCTTAACAAGAAAATGGGCTTTAAGAAATAATAAATGGGATGTAATTATAAAAACTGGGTAGTAACTATAAAAAAATGCACCAAACAGTGATTACTTTATAAAATATTATTTTTGGAATATTGAAAATTTTAATTTCATTAATTGTTGTGAGCGCAATGTTTCATTGGATTTTTACGTAATATAAATTTATATTGAAATTGTATTTAATCTGACTAGAAATTTCGGGATACAAATATTCGGATCCCATCAAAATGTGGGAAATTTTATTGAATTCTATTTTGAACGGTTGGTTGAAATGGGTTGTACTTTTAACAAACTGTAAATGGGCTATAGTAAATTCCATTAGAATTCAAAAATGGGCTACACATTGTTACAAATCTCAAATGGGCTATAAGTTCTCTGCCGCAGACTTCTGGCCTTACTAAGTTGACGCGTCCCCTAAAAAACAGAGTTGACGCGTATGCAAGGCTTTGTCAACTTATAGTCAACACACGGTTCTAGCAGCAGTGGCCGGTGGATGTCCATCCAATGGATGCCGTGCTTCTTCTTCAATCTCGGATATTCTAGCTTCACACGCCCAAAAAATGATTCCTCCCCCTGACATCTAGGGCACACCGTTTCGGAAGCTGACCTGTGGGCCTACTAAGTTGACGTACCAAGGGCTTTGTCAACTTAGTCAATATAAACGATTCTAGCTGCAGTGACTGTACGATGTCCATCCAATGGTCGTCGTGCTTCTTCAACCTCTGGTCTTCTTGCTCCAGCCGCCCAAAGCAGCGTCGGTTGTGCCGCCTGCTCCTGCCTCTTGTGGCCGGCTGTGCTGTCGCGGAGGCCTCACCGCCCCCTACTACTCCCACCACTGGCCAGGCCATCCCTCCACTCACCCACACCCCCTGTTATTCTGCGGCGATGGCAGCGCAGCCGAACCAGTGAACCCTCGTACTCCTCTCCGCGTGTGCATCCACTACTGCGTCTTCCCCGGCTCCGTGTCGTCCCCTTCCTAGACCTCGCCGTTGTCCACCGCCGTGGTGCTCTCGGCGCGGCGTGGTCAACATCGTCAAGGAATGACTTCCATCGGACGTGGACTGTACGTGGAGAGGCTGACAGCTGGGTCCACGGCAGCTGCAAGGAATTGCCTCCTTATTACGCGCAAAATAATTATTCCTCCACCTGATAATGGGGACCCACCGGACGGGCCACCGTATGTCGCAAAAAATGATTCGCCCCCTAACTGCTGGGACCCACGAGCTACATCTTCGCGTGCAAGGAAGTGCGTCCGAAAAAAAAACAATTCGCCCCCCTGACTGCTGGGACCCACCAGCTACATCTTCGCACGCAAGGAAGTGCGTCCGAAAAAAACGATTTGCCCCCCGACTGCTGGGACCCACCAGCTACACCTTCGCACGCAAGGAAGTGCAGGAAAAAAACGATTCGCCCCCCTGACTATTGGGACCCAGCAGCTACACCTTCGCACGCAAGGAAGTGCGTCCGGGCAAAAAAAACGATTCACCCCCCTGACTGCTGGGACCCAGCAGCTACACCTTCACACGCAAGGAATTGCGTTTGGGCAAAAAAAATGATTCGCCCCCGTGACTGCTGGGACCCACCAGCTACATCTTCTCGAGCAAGGAAGTGCTCGATACCGACCCACCGGTCGAAGCGTCGTGGCGTTGTCATCCCGGTCGCGAACGTATGCGTACCGGTCGATGTAGAGGCGCGCACGTGTCGTAGTAGAGGCACGCACGTGTCATAGTAGAGGCGCGCACGTAGCATGTACATGTACGTACAGCGGCCAGGGTGCAAGAAAGAAAATACGGCCACGTACGTGTACATACGGGGCGGGGTCTCGAACGCCTAGTCGCGCATACGTACGGCGAGGGCTCGTGTTCATGGGGAGGCAACGGAATAGGTCGTGTTCACGGGGAGGCAACAGAATGTGGCATGTTCATGGGGAGGCAACGGAATGCGTCGTGTTCATTGAGAGGCAACGGAACGCATGGGAGCCAACCGGCTTGGACGGAACAGGCGATGGAAATGAGGCTTGGCGTACCGCACAACAGAGGAAACATACCTCCTACGTTCGGAACGGGGTCCCGTTGATTGGGAGGGGTGTGGCGTACCGCAAAACGGAGGAAACGGACCTCCTACGGTCGAAACGGGGTTCCTGTTGATCGGGAGGGGTGTGGCGTACCGCAAAATGGAGGAAACGGACCTCCTACGATCGAAACGGGGGTCCTGTTAATCGGGAGGGGTGTGGCGTACCGCAAAACGGACGAAACAGACTTGTGTTGGAGCGCTACGGTCGAAATGGGGGGAGGGGTGTGGCGTACCGCAAAACGGGACTCCACGGGATACTGTTCATCTCCATCGTCGACCTCCTCCAGCCTCCACGGGCTACCGCCGACCTCCTCCAGCCTTCACGGGGCTCCTGTTCATCCAGCCTCCACCGTGCGCTACTCCATCAACTACTGTTCAACCACCCCTCCACGGGCACCCCTCCACCGTCTACTGTTCATCCAGCCCTCCACACCACAGGGTCCTGTTCAACCACCACCCCACGGCCACCCCTCCATCGTCTACTGTTCATCCAGCCCTCCACACCACGGGGTCCTGTTCATCCAAAGGCAACGCCACCGCTCACTGTTCATCCACCCCCCCCCGCAATGCTCACTGTTCATCCCAGAGGCAGCATCGATCGACTTGATTAGCGGCAGAGCGGCGAATCTCTCCAGCGAGTTCGATTAACACCATCAATCGATCGCTCGGGTTCAAGAACGCGTAGTTCGCAAAGGTCAATCGCTTGGGTTCAGTAAGAGCCCAACGCCTCGCTCGGGTTCAGTTAGAGCCAACGCCTCGCACGTGTATGAGAGAAACGCGCATCGCTCGGCCCCCGACCTCCCACCGTAACCGGCCACTCCCCAAAATTTGCCTCCCCATCGCTTCTACCACGTTTTTTTCCGTCATGGACGGCCCAAAGAATGTCATGCAGCTGCGTCTCCGGCCCGCCCAGGACGAAAAGCCCATTTTCTGTCATGATTTTTTGTCATAGAAGTAGGAGCCCACCACATCTATGATGATACCGGGTTTTGTCACAATTATCGTCATAGAAGTGTCATATGTATGACAGATTTTTTTTCGTTCGGCCCAAAATGTCACGGATGTGTCTTTTTTTGTAGTGTTTGTTAGGGTTTGATCCCCAGTATCCACTATGTTCTGAGATTGATGTTGCTATGACTTTGCTATGCTTAATGCTTGTCACTAGGGCCCGAGTGCCAAGATTTCAGATTTGAACCTATTATGTTTTCATGAATGTATGTGAGTTCTTGATCCTATCTTGCAAGTCTATAGTCACCTATTATGTGTTATGATCTGCCAACCCCGAAGTGACAATAATCGGGATACTTCTTGGTGATGACCGTAGTTTGAGGAATTCATATATTCACTATGTGCTAATGCTTTGTTCCGGTTCTCTATTAAAAGGAGGCCTTAATATCCCTTAGTTTCCACTAGGACCCCGCTGCCACGGGAAGGTAGGACAAAAGATGTCATGCAAGTTCTTTTCCATAAGCACGTATGACTATATTCGGAATACATGCCTACATTACATTGATGAACTGGAGCTAGTTCTGTGTCACCCTATGTTATAGCTATTACATGAGGAATCGCATCCGACATAATTATCCATCACTGGTCCAATGCCTACGAGCTTTTCACATATTGTGCTTCGCTTATTTACTTTTCCGTTGCTACTGTTACAATTACTACAAAACTGCTATCTTTACTTTTGCCACTGTTACCATTACTATCATACCACTTTGCTACTAAATACCTTGTTGCAGATACTAAGTTATCCAGGTGTGGTTGAATTGACAACTCAACTACTAATACTTAAGAATATTCTTTGGCTCCCCTTGTGTCGAATCAATAAATTTGGGTTGAATACTCTACCCTCGAACGTTGTTGCGATCCCCTACACGTGTGGGTTATCAAGACTAATTTCTGGCGCCGTTGCCGGGGAGCATAGATCTATTCTTTGAGTCACTTGGGATTTATATCTGTTGATCACTATGAGGAACTTGAAAGACGAAAGAACCAAGATTTTTCCCTCAACTACGAGGGGAGGTAAGGAACTGCCATCTAGATCTGCACTAGATTCTCCTTCTGTTTTGAGTAAGCTTGCGACACCTAAACCTGCTACTACTATGAATTCTAATATGTCGCATGTTATTGATGATGCCACTTCTGCTATGCATCATACTTATGATGAAACTATTTCTGTGTGTGATACTACTTTGCCATTAGGTGAATTTCTTGATGAACAACTTGCTAGGGTTAGAGAGAATGAAATTATTGAAGATGCTATTATTGATGATGGTGATGATGAAAGTTCTCCCCCTGATTATGAATTACCTGTTGTTCCGGAGGGTTATGTTATGGATGAGGAAGCTGCTAGAGCTATCTTTGCTTGCAAAGATAGATATGATCTGAAGAAGTTATTAGCTAAATGGAAGCAGCAATCTCTTAATGCTAGAATGAAACCTAACCCCGCTTTTGCTACTTCACCTATCTGTGTTACTGATAAGGATTATGAATTCTCTATTGATCCTGAAATTATTACTTTGGTTAAATCTGATCCTTTTTATGGCCTTGAATCTGAAATTGTTGTGGCACATCTTACCAAGTTAAATGACACTACTAGGGAAAAGCCTAGCAGCAGCGCGGGTTTTGGGCCTATTAGTAGCGCGGGGGCCGACGCTACTAATAAGGCGCTACAACTAACTTATAGCAGTAGCGCGGGTGCCACCCGCGCTATAGCTAACGTATAGCAGTAGCGTGGGTAAAAACCCGCGCTACTACTAATCTGTAATCTCTGATTTTTTTTTGAATTTTTTTGATTTTTTTTGATTTTTTTCCCTAATTTTCAAATTTCTGAATTATTTTAACCTCAAATCTCTAATCAACCCTCATCGCTGCTCAATTTAATCTCTAATCACCCATCATCATTCCAAATCATCTAACTTCCCGGACGGTCACCCATCCTCTCACTACTCCAGCCTGAGCACGCTTAACTTCCGTGTTTTATTCTCCTCGCTTCCAAGTCTCGCACTTGTTGTTTTCCGACAATAGTAAGATGTCAATCCTATTAACCTCAGGAATTTAGCTTGAGCATGAAGTCACACATTTCACTGTTTGAGTTTGAAACTATTGTTCTAAAAAATTAGAAACACTAATATTTCTTGAATAATTAGTTTGACCACAGTTTGACCAGATTTGACCACAGTTTGACCATAGTTTGACCAGATTTGACCAAAATTCAAAAAAACTAAAATAATTATTTAGTAACACTAATATTCTTGAATAGTTAGATTGACCATAGTTTGACAAGATTTAACAAAAATTTAAAAAAAGTAATTTTTTGATTTTTTTGCCTCCAGATCTTAAAAGCCCCGTAAATTTTTTTGTGTTAGGTTTTTGAGGATTTTAAAAATGTTTAACGGGGTTTCCCTGGTTAAATTCGGATGTAACTTTTCGAGTAGATGATTTTTCATATAAAAAACTTTTTCATCCGAGTTCGTATGCAAAAGTTATGGCCATTTTACAAATTTCCAGAGAGATTTTGCAAATAAAGTCGAAATTCATATTTGTAAATTTTCCCAACAACTAGACCACATATCACATGGGAAACTTATTGTCTTTTATTTTTTTTGACATTTTTATCATTTTCTTTTATTTTTTCTAAAACTGAAAAGGCGATCCACTGGGGTAGACTTTGACAAATAGGCCATACCCCGCGCTACTACTATGGCAGACGATTAGTAGTAGCGAGGGGTAAAAACCCGCGCTACTACTATCAACTTAGTAGTAGCGCGGGTTTATAACCATCGCTACTACTATGGCATGGTCCAGGGGCCACTTAGTAGTAGCGAGGGTTAAAAACCCGCGCTACTGCTATCAACTTAGTAGTAGCAAGGGTTAAAAACCCGCGCTACTACTATGGCATATCCCGGGGGGCACGGTAGAGACCGCTTAGTAGTAGCAAGGGTTATAAACCCACGCTGCTGCTATCAACTTAGTAGTAGCGAGGTTTAAAAACATGCGCTGCTAGTAAGTAGCAGTAGCGAGGGTTTTTAACCCTCGCTGCTGCTAAGATTCTGTGTATAGGCTTTTCCCTAGTAGTGTGATATAGCCACCCTGTTTACTAATGATGAGAAATCTCGCTAAGACTTGGTTTATTTCTCTTGATCCTGGTTGTGTGCGTAGTCCCTAGGATATGATTTATTACTTCTCTGCTAAATATTTCCCTGCTCATAAGAAACAAGCTGCCTTGCGGGAAATATATAATTCTGTGCAAACCAAAGAAGAGAGTCTCCCACAAGCTTGGGGGAGGCTTCTCCGATTACTTAATGCTTTGCCTGATCATCCTCTTAAGAAAAATGAAATACTTGATATCTTTTATACTGGACTAACCGATGCTTCCAAGGACTACTTGGATGTTGGTTGTGTTTTCAGGGAAAGAACAGTTGACCAAGGTGAATTACTATTGAATAATATGTTGACTAATGAAAATAAATGGACCCTTCCTGAGGCAATTCCTGAGCCAATTGAGCGAACTCCTGAGCCTATTCCTAAACCTACTCCGAAGAAGAGGAGCGTTCTATTTCTCAGTCCTGAAGATATGCAAGAGGCAAAGAAATCAATGAAAAAAAGGTATTAAAGATGAATATGTTAAGAATTTACCTCCTATTGAAGAAATACATGGTCTTAATCACCCGCCTGTTGAAGAACCACATTGTGTTGATAACCCGACACAGGTAGTAAAGGTAAATTCTCTCTATAGATATGACAAAGTTGAAATTCCGTCTACTAAATTTCATAGCACATGCTTAGATGAATTTGATGACTTTATGGCTAGACAAGAAAGGTTTAATGCTTATGTTGGTAGAGAATTAAAGAATAGTGCTTTTGAGATAGGACGGTTGAGTGATTATATGGCTAGAGTTAAAGGTGAACTTAAACTCATTAGCAAATATGCTTCTATGGTTACCACTAAAGCTGAGCAAGTACTTAAAGCTCAAAGTGATTTGCTTGATGAATTAAAAAATAAACATGACTTTGCTATTAGAGTGGCTACTAGAACTGGTAGAATGACTCAAGAACCTTTGTATCCTGAAGGACACCCTAAGAGAATCGAGCAGGATTCTCAGAGAAATAATTTAGAGGCACCTAGTTCTTCTACAAGGAAGAAAAAGAAAAACGATAGGACTTTGCATGCTTCTAGTGAACCTGTTGTAGACACACATGAGAATCCCAATGATATTTCTATTTTTGATGCTGAAACACAATCAAGTGATGAACATGAACCTAGTGATAATATTCATGTTAATGCTCAACCTAGCAAAAATAATGATGTAGGGATTGAACCTGCTGTTGATCTTGATAACCCACAATCAAAGAATCAATGTTATGATAAGAGAGATTTTGTTGCTAGGAAGCCGGTAAAGAAAGAGAACCATGGGTTCAGAAACCCATGCCCTTTCCTCCTAAGCCATCCAATACAAAAGGATGATGAGGATTTTGAGCGCTTTGCTGAAACGATTAGACCTATGTTCTTACGTATGCGCTTAACAGGTATGCTTAAATTAAATCCTTATGCTAAGTATATGAAGGATATCATTACAGATAAGAGAAAGATACCAGAAGCTGAAATTTCCACCATGCTTGCTAATTATACTTTTAAGGGTGGAATACCAAAGATACTTGGAGACCTAGGGGTACCAACTATACCATGCTCCATTAAAAGAAATTATGTTAAAACTGCTTTATGTGATCTTGGAGCCGGTGTTAGTGTTTTGCCTCTCTCTTTATATCGTAGACTTGAATTGAATAAGTTGACACCTACTGAAATATCCTTGCAAATGGCCGATAAATCAACTGCCATACCTGTCGGTATTTGTGAGGATGTGCCTGTTGTGGTTGCAAATGTCACTATCTTAACGGACTTTGTTATTCTTGATATTCCCGAGGACGATAGTATGTCGATTATCCTTGGTAGACCCTTTTTGAATATTGCAGGGGCTATTATTGATTGCAACAAAGGCAATGTACTTTTCATGTTAATGTTAATGATCATACTGTCACGCCCAATATGCGACCCTATCCAAAAGGAACTCGAAGGTCCCACCAAGGATAGACCCGCATATTGAGACGTTTTTGCAAGCTGGATATCATTACATCAACATTACATAATAAATGGGGATACATACAAGAGGCAAAAAATGCCACATGAATACAACATCAACTTACATAAGAGAACCATCCGACTACGGATGAAACACAAACAGAAACTCAAACGACATCCACCCTGCTAGCCCAGGCTGCCGACCTGGAACCTATACCCTGATCGAAGAAGAAGCAGAAGAAGAACTCCAAACAAGCAAACATCGCTCTCGCCAAGATCATCGTATAACCTGTACACGCAATCGTTGTTGTAGTAATCAGTGAGCCACGAGGACTCAGCAATCCCATTACCATGGGTATCAAGACTAGCAAAGCTTAATAGGAAAGGAAGGGGTAAAGTGGTGAGGTTGCAGCAGCGACTAAGCATGATATGGTGGCTAACATACTCAAATGAGAGCGAGAAGAGAAACAAAGGAACGGTCGTCAACTAGCAATGATCAAGAAGTGATCCTGAACTCCTACTTATGTCAAACATAACCCAGAAACCGTGTTCACTTCCCGGACTCCGCCGAGAAGAGACCATCACGGCTACACATGCAGTTGATGCGTTTTAATTCGGATCTGGTGTCAAGTTATCTACAACCGACATTAACAAATTCCCATCTGCCACATAACCGCGGGCACGGCTCTCGAAAGTTTAAACCTGCAGGGTGTCCCAACTTAGCCCATGACAAGCTCTCGCGATCAACGAAGAATAGACCTTCTCCGGAAGACCCGATCGGTCTCGGAATCCCGGTTTACAAGACATTTCGACAATGGTAAAACAAGACCAGCAAAGCCTCCCGCTGTGCCGACAAATCCCGATAGGAGCTGCACATATCTCGTTCTCAGGGCACACCGGATGAGCCAGGCGTCGGGTTGGCATAGACCCTGGTTGCCCAGGGGGCGCCGGACATCGCTTAGACAAGCATTGGCCCGGGGGGGCTAAAATAAAGATGACCCTCGGGTTGGCCGACCCAAGGGAAAGGTATAGGTGGTGGTGAGGCAAATGGTAAAACCAAGGTTGGGCCTTGCTGGACAAGTTTTATTCAAAGCGAACTGTCAGGGGGGTCCCATAAATCACCCGACCGCGTTAGGAACGCAAAATCCGGGAACATAACACCGGTATGACGGAAACTAGGGCGGCAAGAGTGGAACAAAACACCAGGCAAAAGGCCAAGCCTTCCATCCTTTACCAAATATATAGATGCATTAATAATATAAGAGATATTGTGATATCCCAACCAAAATCATGTCCACCATGGAGAAATCTTAAACTTCACCTGCAACTAGCAACGCTATAAGAGGGGCTGAGCAAAAGCGGTAACATAGCCAAACAACGGTTTGCATAGGAAAGGTGTCAAAGGTTAGAGGTTCATGGCAATATGGGATGGCTTGATAAACAGGTAATAGGTAGCGCAGCATAGCGATAGAACGAAGCAACTCGCATAGCAATGATAGTAGTGAGATCCAAGGTAGCGGTCATCTTGCCTGAAATCCCGCAAGGAAGAAGAACGAGTCCATGAAGAAGATGAAGCCACGAAGACGAACCACACGTAGACGAACGCATCCTCACGATCGCAACGAAACGGGAACTATCGAGAAGAAGCACGCAACATGGTAAACACACCACACATAGGCAAGACATGATGCACAACAAGCATGATGCATGACAAAACTAGATGAGGCTACTCATGGCAAGAGATGATGCAAACAAGAGCAACACATCAAGGCAAGTTTAAATGAGGCCGGGAACAACATATAACAATTCTGGTAAGTCCTCATATGCAAATTTCGAAATTAGTCCAGATCTGAATAAACCTTATGTTCAAGTTGTTAAACAGCAAGTTAAGATGCACCAAGATGATCTACACGAGATTCTAGTCAAGTTACATATAAAGTTCATTAGATTCGGAGCTACGGTCTAGAAGATATGAGCAAAACAAGTTAAACATGGCATTGATGCAAAATGCATACAAACATCAAGCAAACACACCAAAACAAGGATGCAACATGGTAATATGAAACAACATGCAAAATCAAGCAAGGTTCATATAGAGCACACTCAAAACGGAACAACGGTGCAACACACACACACTATACAAGTCATAACAACAATATGTCCATAACAGCAACTAGGCATCTTGCAAGCATCAAAACAATATGCTACAACATCCCAACGAAATAACAAAAGGCATGGGCATGAAGTACAGGTAAAGCACAACAAAACATGAACACTGAGCTATCTCCAGAAATCACTAGAACATGCTCAAAAGGACATGGGAAGATTGCAAATAATAACAGCTTAGACTTTAGCGAAAATAACATCAGTTGCAATGTTTAGAGCAAGCAAACAACATGTTACAGGAACATATCATGGCAAACAAAGGCATGGCATGAATCTACTAATTGCATAGATCAGAAGTCCCTTACTGACCATGAGCCAAAAAGGATCATAAAATATGATGGCACCCATGTAAACATGGCAAGTTTTATTAAAGATTCATACATGGCAGAAACAACAATAAGTAGGCATGTTGGTGAGCTTGAATCACTCACCACAGAGCAATACATGGCATGGAAAGGCAACCAACAGTAAGAATACATGTTTTTGAAGTTAATCATGGCAAGAGAAAGGTCATAGGATACATGGATCACTAGGAAACAATCATGGAAACATTGAACTTAATGCTAACAGGCTGACAACAACATCATTTAGCAAGTTTGGAGCAAGATAACAACATGTTAAAGCATGCTATAATTGCAACTAAGGGCATTAATGGATATATCATTACATGTAGATCAAAACATGTTTATAGAACATCTCCAGATTATGCATAGAATGATTAGTAGCAACATGTTTATATAGCATCACGAAATAATGATTCACCTAGCAAAACAAAGAACAAAGAAGTACACTACTTAACAAGCTCGATTCACTCACCACAAGTCATTGAATGACAAGATAAGCATATCATCATAAATAAGACATGTTTATGTAACCAACCAAGGCAAGAACAAGTCCATAGCATGCAAGGATCAACTACAGCAACCTTGGCTAAATTGAATAACAAGTAAACAATCTGCCAGGAAACATTTTGAAGCAAAAGTAGAGCACCAAAATGACATGCTAGACTACTCCATAATTTCAAACAAGGGCATTAATGGATAGACAATAACCATAAGTTCAAAACATCCTTACTGAAGTATCTCAAAATATGCATGGATCTCTCTGTAGCATCAAGTTTACATGGCATCAAAATAACAGCAGAACAGGGACTAAAATCAGCAATATCACGAAGCCTAGTTTGCATGCTTGTGCTAGTCACCACA
Source organism: Aegilops speltoides (assembly GCA_021437245.1). NCBI lineage: Eukaryota > Viridiplantae > Streptophyta > Magnoliopsida > Poales > Poaceae > Aegilops > Aegilops speltoides. Next base: position 155,510,656 of record CM038147.1, on the reverse strand, counting down.
TTGATCACAAAAATACATGGCATACACCCCTGGAAAGATGGCATGGCATAGAGCAAAACACATATAGAGCTCATACTCATAGGATGCACACATCAATCATGGCAAAAATGACAAATGAGCAAGTTATAACAGTTCCAGCAGATTAACATCAACATGCACTTTTCCAACAGCATTTCGGGCATCAAGATGAGCTCAAATGAAAATGACGCAATGGAATGAAATGAAGTACTCGTCGTGGCGAACAATTTGACATATTACACGCAAGAAACGGAGCTACGGATGCAAATATACAATGCGATGAACATGCCATGATTATGCAAAAGTTTCGGGGACTTGGAAAAATATACCCCTCCGAAAAACAGATCTAGGGTTGCACGTTCTTCGAGGATGACTGGGGAGCTCGCCGGAGTTGGAGCCGAGGGAGTCTCCGGCGAGGTCGGGGAAGCTCCGAGGAGGTGGCCTCGACCGATCCGCCGGATCCGGCCGGCGGCGGCGCGGGCGATCGCTGGAGGCGGGCGCCAAGGCGGAGGCGCGCGCCACGGCGATGGGCGAGGAGGCGGCGGAGCTTGCTGCGCGCGGGCGGCGGAGCTTAGCTGCGCGGGCGCCGGGCTCGTGGTGGCCGGGCGGCGGCGAGGACGGCGGGTCGACGGCCGGCAAGGCGGCGGCGGGGAGGGAGGCCGGCGCGGAGGCTCCGGCCGGCGAGGCGGGCGCGGGCATGGCGGCCTTGCCGGCCGCGATGGCGGGGTAGAGGCGCGGGCGGCGGGCACGCGGGGCAGGCGGGATTCCCGCTGGCCGGGCGGGCCGGCGGCGCGGAGGAGGCCGAAGTGCCACATGGCAGGCTCCAATTGGCTCGGGCGCGGCGGCGGACGCGTCCGACCCGATCCGGATGTGTCCGGCGGCGGAGGAGGAGCGGGCTAGGGTTTGGGGATCCGGAAATTCGGGGGAGTGCACATATTTATAGGTAGAGGGAGCTAGGAGAGTCCAAATGAGAAGCGGTTTTCGGCCACGCGATCGTGATCGAACGACCGAGAGCATGGAGGGGAGTTTGCTGGGTTTTGGGCCACTTTGGAAGGGGTGTTGGGCTGCAAACAAAAGAGGGCTTTGCGGTTACCCGGTTAACCGTTGGAGTTCCAAACAACCTCCAAATGGCACGAAACTTGACAGGCGGTCTACCGGTGCTATACCAAGGCCGCTTGGCAAGACTCGGTCCATTCCGAGAACGTTTAACACCCACTCACAATGAGAGACAAAAGGGGAACGCCGGAGGGCATAGGAGTGCCGGATTGCAAAACGGACAACGGGGAAAAAGCTCGGATGCATGAGATGAACATGTATGCAGAATGAAATGCACATGATGACATGATATGAAATGCACATGATGACATGGCAAAGTGCAACACGCAAGCAAATGACATGGCAACGACGGCGAATAACTGGCAGACACCTGGCGCATCGAATCCGGGGCGTTACACATACGGTATACTTTTCGAGGAAACAATCTCAAGTTCATAGCATCAATTCTATTGGAAAAGTCCCAACTACCATTATTGGAGGTTTTGAGTTTGCTCTTCCTACTGTCAAGAAAAAGTATGATATTCTTATTGTTGGCGATGTTCATATCCCCATTGAGGTAACTTAGTGTTATTTGAAATTTCTCCGATTCCATGTTATTCGGAATGAGTTTGTTAACAAGACTTGATCAACCTTGTTAGTGGATTCATTTTGATGATCATGAGATGGATGAAACTAGAAGGCACAACCTTCTGTACCCTCTTTTTACATTCTGTTATCTGGAATAAATAAAGCAAAAATATTATTATCTGTCTGTTTTCTGAATTATCCGTGCAATAAAAAATATCCCAAAAATAAAAGTGCTCCAAATGCTCTGCAAATTTAGTATGATTTTTAAGGAATATTTGAGGATTTTAGGCACTCAAAACACTGTAGGGGGGCAAGCACCTGGCCACGAGTGTGGAGGGCGCACCCACACTCCCTGGGCGCGCCCCCTATCTCGTGGCCCCATGGTGGCCCCCTCCACTTATTCCTGCACCCACACACTCGATCTTCTTCCCAAAAAAATCCCCATCCAGCTCAAGCACGAGTTCTAGCTCATTTTGCTGCAATTTTCGATCTCCTTGCTCAAAGCTCCAATCACAAAACTGCTTTGGGAGATTGTTGCTTGGTATGTGACTCCTCCATCGGTCCAATTAGTTTTGTTCTAGTGCTTTATTCATTGCAAATTTTTGCTGCATAGGTGACTCTGTTCTTGATCTTGCATGTCAAATTATGAGGTCCCGAGCAATTCTAATGCATGATATAAGCTCTAGGCACGTGTAGGAGTAGTTGCTACCAATCTTGTTTAGTTATATTCACTTTTATTTTGAAGTCACTAAAAAATTTCAGAAAATTTCAGAAAATTTTAAGGAGATTTTTGAGGGGCTCTTCTAGCCAAAGCTCTCAGGAAAAACAAGCTAAAGAGAAGGAAAAGGCCAAGTATAACCTTCCTCGCGTAGCTGAAGTACAAACGTGTGAATGGCCATGTGATAATTTCTTGAGAGAAGCCGGAATTTATGAAAACTTTTATTCCTTGATTGAAAATGCAGGCCTCACCGACTTCCTCCACGACCGGATCGATCAGTATCTCTTACTCACCAATACTTTCGTGCAAAACTTTTATTATTATCCTAAGAATTCACCTCCATCAGTATCATTTCATTTATATGATGAATTCAAGGAAATGTCTTTATGTGATTTTTGCGCGGTATGTAGAATACCCTTTGAGGGCAGATTAGATGAACCGCATCGTAAATATGTGGTTGGCTTTGTTAACACCATTACTGTAGGGGATCCAAAGAAGGGTTCCAATGCGAGAATCTCTAGCATACACTTTCCTGTTTTAGGCTACTTTGCCTTATTTGCTACTCGATGCTTAATTGGTCGTGGAAATAGTGGAAACTTCAGTGTTCCTGATATTATTATTCTATTCCATGCCTTGTTTTGTGATAATAGTTTTAGTATGGGTGTCGTTATTGCTAAACGGCTGAGCCTGAATCGTACAAAAGGCCCCATTTCTTGAGGTATCTATGTTGCACGTCTTGCTAAACATTTTAAGATACCTATTAGGCACCATGAGAAAGAGGAGACAATATTGCCTCCTTACATTTTAGATTACAAGAGCATGGTAGCACATGAGTTTATTGTTCATAATGATGATAAGATGCTCCTATATAACTTGAGATTTAATAAGAAACACAATGAGATTATTTTCCTGCCTGCGCCTCTGTTGTTTGATTTGACTGCAGTTAATTATCTTGTCATGCCGGAAGCGGTGTACGCTCATCGAGGCCAAGCATCCACTCCAGAGCCTGAGCTGGAACCTTCACTGGACCCTTATCATTCATCATCTTACCAGTGGGATCCGTAGGAGATGGCCAGCCAGTGGTATCCTGATTACACCCCTCAGTACACCGGGGAGAGCAGCCGCGGTCCTTGGCAATAGACCAACTTAGGCCAAAAGCCTAAGCTTTGGGGAGTACGTATTTTTCACCGACTTTACATTCATGTTCACACACTATTCCTGTTGTCGGTGCTCATACTCTTTCATTGTATCATCTATGCTAGTTTAATTTATTTTTCTAGCTTTCTTCTTGTGTGTTTGATAAACCTTAAGAAAAAAACAAAGAAAATTAGTTCGTTTAATTTCCATGCTTGTAGTAGAAATTAAAATGAAAACCCAAAAAGATTTCTCGTTCTTCTTCATGCTTGTTGGGAGCTTTCCCGTGTAAATAGTTTTATTTTATTTTCTTTCCTTTGGGGGTCGAGAGCAGGAGACCATATTGTCGGAGTAATGGGCCACGGGTAGCCTCACCCGAGTCCCTGGATTCATCAAGACTTTGGGCCAGCTCCGCCTGTCGTGGTTCTAAGTCTGACAGTAGAGTAGGGGGGTAGGTATGGAGAGGCAAGGTCCTAGCTATGGAGAAGTTGTGAACACAAGTGATGTACGAGTTCAGCCCTTCTCGAGGAAGTAAAAGCCCTCGCCTCGGAGCCCCGAGGCGGTCGAGTGGATTATCGGTGTAGGTATTACAAGAGTGCGAACCCCTCTTGCTGTGGAGGGGGGTGGCTTATATAGAGTGCGCCAGACCCCAGCCAGCCCACATAATGGAGGGGTTAAAGTACATTAAGCTTAGGGCGTTCATCGTAACGCCTCATAAAGCGCCTTAACTATCATTAAGTCTATTCAATTACAGGCCGTTGCGTTGCAGAGTGCCTTCTGACCTTCTGGTGGTCGAGTGTATCTTCATGGTCGAGTGAGTCTTCCATGGTCGAGTCCTTCCAGTCAGTCGAGTGAGTTCCTAGTTGGTCGACTGGAAGGTGGTCTCTTCTAAGGGTGTACTTGGGTAGGATGTTTAGGTCAGGCCTTGACCCTACCCCAGGTACATGAATCCATCATTAGCCCCCGAATGGATTGAGGCTTGAGTGAGGAAGGAGTTGATGCTGTTTCCGATTGTCTTTTGCATACTGGCTATGCGTTGTTCTGGATCAAGATCTTCTTTGTTGATAATAAGCAGCTTTTCTTCAGTCGACTCGATCCATTCTTTGTTCTCTAGTCGAGTGATCCTTTATACTTATTGTTCCCGAACGACGATCGCAAGGAATTTCGCACTTGGCGTGTCGATCTCCGCCGCGATTCCGCGGATACGAAATTGGGGAAGCGCTTGGCGAAACGGACCATGGCGCCGGATGGGACATGACATGGACGCCTCGATCTCCGCTACCGCTTTTTCCGCCACGTATCGTGCAAAGGCAACTGTTTCGGATATGATTGGATTGCTCGGGTCCACATGTCATCCACTCGGAAGGGATGTTATAAATGCGACTTGTGAGGGTTTCGCACGATGCCCGTTCTTCCTCCTCTGCTCTCTTCGTCTCGCCCCCGCCGCAATCGCTGCCGCCTCTGCTACTCCTCTCTCGCGACCCGCCGGTTGCCATGGGCAAAGAGAAGACGGCGTGCTTGGCGCGCGAAGAAGGCGCCGGCGGAGAAGGCGTCGGCGGCCGAGAAGGCGAAGGGGAGATCCACCAGCCGCAGCGGTTCTTCGTCGAGATCCCGCTTGCCGAAGGGCTGGGTCCAGGGAGATTGGATCCAGTCGACCATCAGGGAGAAGGATCTCCTTGATATGGCCGACGACGGGCTGATCCCCCACGGCGCCGCAAGGCTTCCTGGTAAAGAGTGGCAGCCTCAGCCGGAGGAGGGTGAGTGTGTGCTCCTGGCCACCCATGTTGATCGAGGATTTTCCCTGCCGCCGAGTGTTTTCTTTCGTGGCTTTTTGAATTTCTTTGGAGCCCAGCTCCACCATTTTACTCCAAACTCCATCGCGTATCTTGCTGCCTTTGTGTCCATGTGCGAAAACTTCCTGGGATGTCGACCGCACTGGGGTTTGTTCAAGCATATCTTCACATGTCGTTCTCAGACTGTGAAGAAAGCAAGTCCCGGTGATGAGAAGACCCAAGTAGTTCAGATGTGCAGGGGTCTAGGAATCCAAGTGAGGAATAAGAGCACCTTCCCAGCTATGTCTTTTCCCGAGTCGGTCAGGGGCTGGCAGTCGACCTGGTTCTCTTCGCGTAATGAATCGACGCCGGGACAGTCGGGTGGTCTTCCTCCATTCACCATGAGTCGAGTGAACAAATCCTCCTCCCTGAAGGTGGTTCCAGAGGAGAGAGCTGATGTGAAGATGTGGATGGATCGCGTGGTACAGCTGGTTCGGGACGGCGTGACTGGCATGGACCTTCTGGAGGTTTTCCTTCAGAGGCAAATCCAGCCCCTTCAGTTCCGGAGTCACTGCATGTGGTTGTACTGCGGAACCGAAGACGAGACTCGAGTCCACCCGGAAGCAGTCGACGACGCCATAGTGGAAAGATGGATGGATGCGATTACTGGAAACAAGGACAATCCTCGTGGATCCCGGAGGATTTCTCCACTCGACCATCACGGCGTTCGGATAAGGTACATTAACTCGCTCTTCCGCTGTACGTCCCGTCAATGTGTTTCAGATGTCCTGCAATTTGGTCGATTGAACTCTGTCTTGATGTTTTCTAGGCCCTTACCGAGCTGTACTCAATGCCCAACGGAGCTCGGGCTCCAACCGAGGAGGGAGAAGCTAGCGGGGTGAGAGCCAGAAGAGTGGGATTCAGACGCTGAGGATGACGATGACGACGCATTTACGATGATGAGGATGAAGAAGAGGAGGAAGAGGAGGAAGTTGCACCACAGCCTTTCGGAAAGGCGGTCAAAACTTGTGCACGACCCTTCGATCGAACGCGGCAGGAGTTGCGATCGCCTCAGATCGACCAAACGCCTCGGACCGCTTCTCCAAAGGCCGATCGAGAAGGCGCCAAGCGAAAGGTAGTTCCGTCTAGGACAACCAAGCCTCTGCCAAAAATGAAGGTGTCCATCCCCACCATCTCAGGGTAAACGTATCACTTAAGTCTTCCTGTTCTATACTAGTTTTGTCTCTGGTTGATACTTGAATCGGTCGACTGATTCTTTGGAACTTCAGTGCTGCGACTTCCGAAACTTCAGGCAAGGCCGAGGACCATGAGATGGAGGATGTGGCGACCTCAAATCCTGGTTCTGTATCCTTAATTCTGTTCTTAGTCGACTGACTCATAGTTTCTAACTTTGACGCTTTTCTGAAGCTCCAACCAATGACATTATCACCCTTCCCGATGACGATGATGAGGATGAGGAACCATTGAGGTATAGGAGGAGCAGGAAGGCGTCTGCTGGCAAAGCAGCTCAAGATGTGACGGCGCCCGAGACTGTTGCGACGGAAGGGGAGGCCAGCACTCGACATACCGTGTCCTTCGCGGTGCCGTTGACGAGTGCTCGACCCACTTTGTCGAGTGTTGGGCAGCCTTCGCTCTTTGCCACGCACCACGTCCCGGAGGACCAAGCTAGTGCTGCTAAGGAGGCGATACGCCAAGCAGGGATCATGATGGAGCAGGTGAAGATCGTCCGGGATGGGAGCCAAGCAGCTTACGACGCCAGCTCCGCCCTTCAAAGCAACGTTCAGGTCAGTCGACCACCGCCTGTTCTGTTAGGATATGCTATCAAAACTTTTCTTTCTGGAATTCATAGCAGTCACCCACTGGGTGTGTTGATAAAAATTCCGTGTTAGCGGGGGCACGCTGAGTGCACCCGCTGGGTGTAGTCCCCAAGGCTAAGGTCGACTGCTGGCAGTTGGCCTTAGGCTTTATAAGTAAATATTGATCATCCTTCGATTGAAACGAATGGGTTTCTGAAACCAGTGGGGGCACGCTGAGTGCACCCACTGGGTGTAGTCCCCGAGATCGTGGTCGATCACGGCGATTGATTACTGATCTGAAACGCTTAGTCGACTTTTTTTTTTGTCGATCGGTCGACTCGTCTTGAATAAGACCCGGTGGGGGCACGCTGAGTGCACCCAGGTGTAATCCTCGAGACTACGGTCAATGCTTGCATTCGATCGTCTCTTAGAATATCATTTTCTCTATTCACTCGGAAGTGAATCATCTTTGACATTTTGTCGATTGATTCTTCAGAGAAATCTTGTGATCTTGCGCGCGCTATGCTGAATCGGAGCGAAGCATATTCAGCTCGAGTTGGACTTGAAGTTAGTGCGGGAGAATCGACGAAGGCGAAGGAGGAGACCAAAGGTATGTTCGTGAGACTTGACCACTCCTTTCTCCTATCATCTGTTTCAAATCCGATTTGACTGTAATTTACAGGCAAGGTGAAGGAGGCCCAGAGGAAGAAGGATCTTGAGCTGTCTGAGAAGATCAAGCTTGCCGACGAGAAGTTGGCCTCAGTCAACAAGCTCGAACAGGACAACACCAATCTGAAGGCTGCTCTGGCCATTGCCACCAAGGATGTTGACCGACTGAAAACCGACAAGACCACTCTGACTGAGAAGATCAACCAGTTGACTGGGAAGAAGAATGACCTGGAAGGCTTCCTGGGTGGTCTTGCTAAAAAATTGTTCCTTATGCTCGAAGGTAGTCTTTTACACTCGACCAATTCTTCCAACTGCGATGTTCCCATTCGACTATTGTCTTGACTCGGGGTTTTGTCTTTGCAGAATTCTGTCGCAACTTTGAAGAAGAAACCAGCCAGTTGGAGCCGAATCTTGACCCTGTCAATTCTCCGGTGAACGATGAAGTTGCCATGAATGTCTTCCGACTGGAGTCCCGTGTTGCCGCTGTCGTGGACTACCTCGCAAGGTTGAAGGTTTCCACGTCCCGCATCGACTCGACGCTCTGGCCTGGGGCGACACTCCAAAATGACCTCGAGTCGCTGATGGCTCGATTGAACGCCGTCCCTAACCGAGTGCAGGAGTGGAAGAAGTCCTCGGCTCGGTGTGGCGCAGATGTCGCCCTGTGCCTGGCGCGAGTCCACTGCAAGGATGCACGAGAAGATAAGCTGGCGGCTCTCCGAGTGGCCAACACCAAGAAACACGACTTCAGGTCCTTCATGGAGACTTTCATCGCTGCTGCTACACGGATCGCAGATGGGATCGACCTCGACGAGTTCGTTGCTCCTTCCAGCCCTCCACAGGAGGGGTAAAAAACTTTCTTTGAGTCTTACACTTTAAATTTGCCTCGGTATGCCGAGTGGAATTGTAACCGATAAAACCTTAACAGGCTTAGTGCCTGAGCACTCTCGGTTCCTTTAGGTATCAACCTAAACTTGGATTGGATGTTTGGATATGATTGCTTTTGGCTCGAACTGCTTTTTGCAGGTCCACAGCAAGATGCTTACCGCAGTCGACTTATTCCTTAGGCGAGCACTGGGCTACAGCTAAGCCCCCGAGTGAGAGGTTTGCTCTTCACTCGGTAGGATTTCTTATATCTTAGGCGAGCACTGGGCTGCAGCTAATCCCCCGAGTGAGAGGTTTGCTCTTCACTTGGTAGGATTTCTTATATCTTAGGCGCAGCACTGGTTGCAGCTAAGCCCCAGTGAGAGGTTTGCTCTTCACTGGTAGGATTTCTTATATCTTAGGCGAGCATTGGGCTGCATCTAAGCCCCGAGTGAGAGGTTTGCTCTTCACTCGGTAGGATTTCCGTTGTATTTGTGGCGACGCCGAGGAAAGGGCATGACCGACACACCTCGTCTCCCTTGTGAGCGCACATCATACTTATGGTGTAGCTCGGAGGAGAGGGTCGCAGTCGACCTGCACCTCGTCCTCCTTGCGAGTGCACATGTTACTTATTGTGTAGCTCGGAGGAGGGGGTCGCAGTCGACCTGCGCCTCGTCCTCCTTGCGAGCGTACATTGTACTTAGGCGAGCGCTGGGCTGCAGCTAAGCCTCCGAGTGGAAGTCTGGCTTGCCACTCAGTAGGGTTTTTAGTTACTTAGGCGAGCACTGGGCTGCAGCTAAGCCTCCGAGTGGAAGTCTGGCTTGCCACTCGGTAGGATTTTTAGTTACTTAGGCGAGCACTGGGCTGCAGCTAAGCCCCGAGTGGAAGTCTGGCTTGCCACTCGGTAGGATTTTTAGTTACTTAGGCGAGCACTGGGCTGCAGCTAAGCCTCCGAGTGGAAGTCTGGCTTGCCACTCGGTAGGGTTTTTAGTTACTTAGGCGCAGCACTGGCTGCAGCTAAGCCTCCGAGTGGAAGTCCGCTTGCCACTCGGTAGGATTTTTAGTTACTTAGGCGAGCACTGGGCTGCAGCTAAGCCCCCGAGTGGAAGTCTGGCTTGTCACTCGGTAGGATTTTTAGTTACTTAGGCGAGCACTGGGCTGCAGCTAAGCCTCCGAGTGGAAGTCTGGTTTACCACTCGGTAGGATTTGTCTAAACTTAGGCGAAACAGATTCGCGGCTAATCCACCCACTGGGGGAAAAATTTGACTGGACAAAAATAAAAAGTGACAAAAATCATGAAGGAATTATGACACTATTATTCCGAAATCCATAAACTACAGGAGTATTTTATTACAGTTCATCTGAGTGAAAAACTTTAAGTGTAAAACGGGCGGAGCAGATCCGCATTCCAAGCTCGGGGCTCTTCGATATTGTGTTCGACGTTGTAGAGACGATATGCCCCGTTGTGGAGAACCTTAGTGACGATGAAGGGCCCTTCCCAGGAGGGAGCGAGCTTATGTTGTTTCTGCTGATCCACTCAAAGGACCAGGTCCCCTTCCTGGTAGGCTCGACCTCTCACATTTCTGGCGTAAAGGCGACGCAAGTCTTGCTGGTAGATGGTCGAGCGGATCAGAGCCATCTCCCTTTCCTCTTCTAGGAGGTCGACTGCATCTTGGCGCGCTTGCTCGGCTTCTGCTTCATTGTAAAGTTCAATTCGGGGAGCATTGTGAAGAAGATTACTCGGTAAGACTGCTTCAGCTCCATAGACCAAGAAGAATGGAGTTCTTCCGGTCGACCGATTAGGCGTGGTCCGCAAACCCCAAAGCACTGAAGGGAGTTCGTCGACCCAAGCTCCAGCCGCATGCTTGAGATCTCGCATCGATCGGGCTTCGCACCCTTGAGGATTAATCCGTTGGCCTGCTCGCTTGTCCATTCGACCGTGGATGGGCAATCAAGCGTAGTCGACTCGCGTGCCTTGAGCGTTGCGTAAATCCTTGAATTCTTCCGAGTCAAAATTCACCCATTATCCGTGATAATGCTTGTGCGGGACCCCATATCTGAACGCCGACTCTCGATGAAGGAAACAGCGATCAAGCGCCAAGACTCTTGATTGGTTTAGCTTCAATCCATTTGGTGAACTTGTCGATCGCTACCAAGACATGCGTGAAACCGCCCGACCTGTTCGCAAGGGACCGACCATGTCCAGCCCCCATACTGCGAAAGGCCAGGCGAGTGGAATGGTCTTCAGGGCTGACGCAGGCTTGTGTGACATATTGGAATAGAACGGACATCCTTCGCACTTGTCCACTATTTCTTTCGCCATCTCATTCGCCCTAGGCCAGTAAAATCCGGCTTGCTATGCTTTGGCTACAATGGTCCGAGAGGACGCATGGTGTCCACAGGTCCCCGAGTGGATGTCATTGAGTATGACTCGACCTTCTTCTGGCGTTATGCATTTCTGACCAACTCGGTCGGGCTTTCTCTACAAATTGTCCTTTAATAACGGTAAAGGCCTTGGATCGACGGACGATCTGTCGAGCCTCTTCCTCAACTTCTGGGAGCTCTTTTCTCAGAATATATGCGATGTATGGGATTGTCCAGTCTGGAGTGATCACTAAAACTTCCATGACCAAGTCGACCACTGCTGGGACCTCAACCTTAGTCGGGTCTGTGGCACTCTTGGGCTGTGGAGTTTCCTCTGTGAAGGGATCTTCTTTAACCGGCGGAGTGTGTATATGTTCCAAAAACACACCACTCGGAATGGCTTCTCTTTTGGAACCTATCTTCGCCAGATCATCTGCTGCTTGATTTTTCAGTCGGGGGATGTGATGGAACTCCAACCCCTCGAACTTCTTTTCCAACTTCCTCACTGCATTGCAATATCCAGTAATAGTTGGGCTTCTCACGTCCCACTCCTTCATCACCTGGTTGACCACTAAACCTGAGTCGCCATAGACCATCAGGCGATGGACGCCGAGTGAGATGGCCATGCGCAATCCATATAAGAGGGCCTCGTAGCCTCATTGTTGGAGGAATCAAAGTGAATCTGGAGCACATACCTAAGCTTATCTCCTCTGGGGGAAACCAGAACAACCCCAGCACTGGAACCATTCAGCATTTTAGAGCCGTCAAAGAACATGGTCCAATGCTCCGAGTGAACTTCAGTTGGCTGCTATTGTTCAATCCACTCAGCGAGGAAATCCGCTATAGCTTGGGACTTAATGGCTTTCTTTGCCTCAAATTTGATATCAAGGGGAAGAAGTTCAATCGCCCATTTCGCCACTCGACCGTTGCGCCTCTCACAGTGTAATCTCGATAAAGGTGCATTGTCGACGATCGTGATAGAATGATCGAGAAATAATGAGCAACCTTCTTCGTGGTCATGTATATGCCATACACAAGCTTCGATAATGAGGATATCTCGCTGGATGGAGTCAAGACTTCGCACAAATAATACACCGGCGCTGAACTTTGAAGGCCTTTCCTTCCTCTTCCCGCCGACCGTAAGCCTCGTATTAACGACTTGTCCAAAGGGCTGCAATATAAAGCAACAGAGGCTCTTTGCTGATTGGAGCAGCAAGCACCGGCTGGGTGGAGAGCAGAGCTTTTAGCTCGGCAAACGCTGCATCAGCTTCTGGAGTCCACTCGAACTTGTCGGCCTTCTTCATTAGTCGGTAAAGAGGCAATGCCTTTTCACCGAGTCGTGAGCTGAATCGACTTAATGCGGCCAAGCATCCAAGAAGCTTCGGACGCCGTGCACTCGCATGTATGCTTTCATTCGGAGAATAGTGCCGATCTTCTCAGGATTTGCATCAATCCCTCGTTCGGAAACGAGAAAACCGAGTAATTTTCCGCCAGGAACTCTGAATGTGCACTTTGACGGATTGAGCTTGATATCGCATCTTCCGAGGTTGGCAAATGTTTCGCGAGGTCAGCAAGCAGGTCGGAACCTTTTCGCGACTTAACAACGATAACATCCATATACGCTTCCACATTCCGACTGATTTGAGTGAGAAGACACTTCAATCATTCGCATAAATGTGGCTCCGCATTCTTGAGGCCAAATGGCATGGTGATATAGCGTAAGCACCGAATGGAGTGATGAAAGCTGTTTTATTTCATCGGGCCCATACAGACGGATCTGATGATACCCGAATATGCATCTAGAAAAGACAATCTTCACATCCCGCGGTCGAAGTCAACAATTTGATCTATGCGGGAGAGGAAATGATCCTTCGGCAGGCCCGATTGATGTGCTTAAAATCAATGCACATGCGGAGCGAGTTGTCTTTCTTGGGAACCATGACAACATTAGCGAGCCACTCGAGTGGTATATCTCTCGATAAATCCTGCCGCCAACAATGAGCCACTTCTTCACCAATAGCTTTTCTCTTACGGATGGCGGACCGCCAAGATGCTCTTTGACTGGTTTTGCTGACTTGTCGACTCGGAGGCGATGCTCAGCCAGTCCCCAGAACACCCGCATGTCACCGGCTTCCATGCGAAATGTCCCGCTTCTCACGGAGGAACTGGATGAGTGCTTCTTCCTATTTCGGTCGAGTGTCGTGGAGATGTGGGTCGGGCTGCATTGGGATCGGTCGGTGAATATGGATCGCTTCGCCTCACCGCATTTAATCAAATGCGATTCTGGGCGGCTTCTTTGATCGCAACAAATCACTCGGATTCTGCTTTTGCTTGTATTCTTCGATTCGACCGCTGTCACTTGGGAGTCGGCAATCTTGAGCCCTTCGAAAGCACTCTTCGCTTTTTCCGATCGCGGTGACAAAGATCACTCCCTTGGGGCCTGGCATTTTCAGTTTGAGGTACACGTAACATGGTCGAGCCATGAATCGTGCGTAGGCTGGCCTCCCCAAAATGGCGTGGTATGCACTCAAAAATCCACAACCTCAAAGGTCAACTTTTCCTTGCGAAAGTGCTTGGAATCACCAAAACCACGCCCGAGCTATTTGGCCGAGTGAGTTGGCCTTCTTCCTGGTATGACTCGTGGAAACTCATGTTGTTTGGCGCTCGACCGGGACATCGAATGCCCATCCCTTTCAATGTATCTCGCATATAACAAGTTCAGCCCACTACCACCGCCCATCAAGACTTTCGCGACGAGTGCCTTCGACATTGGATCGACCACCAACGCTTGCCGCCAGGGGTGGCTACGTGAGTCGGATGGTCAGATTGGTCGAATGTGATGGGTGTTTGGGACCACTTCACATAACTTGGCTTTACTGGGGCAACCATGTTCACCTCACGGTTAATGACTTTCAGTCGAATTTTGCTTTCCACATCCGTGAAGATCATCAAAGTGGAGTTGACATGCGGATATTCTTCCTCACTATCCTCTTTATCTCCGGCCTTGTCCGGCTCCTTCTCCTTGTCCTTAGACTGTTTTCCTTGAAACTGTTGGATAAGGAGTCGACACTGGCGAGTGGTGTGCTTTGGGTAAATGATGTTGCCCTCTTCATCTTTCTTCGTGTGAATATGGCATGGTATATCCATCACGTCATTGCCTTCTTTATCTTTTACTTTTTAGGATTCCAGATCCTTTCGCTTCCCTTGAACTTTCCTCGAAGTCACGGCCGGGCCTCTCCGAGAGCTCTGGCTCGGCTTCCGCTTCGCTTCCGATCGAATTTCCCTTTTCCGATCGACTTGGCTTGTACTTGTCGCCGAGTCGGTCCTCTTTCTCGCCGTTATGCATTTTGGTAGCAATCTCCATCATCCGACTCAGGGTCATGTCTCCGTTCGACCAAACTTCAAACTCAATTCTCGTTCTGACGCCATCTTTGAAGGCGAAACCGCCTCGATGATCGGACACATTTTCCACAAGATGGTGCAGAGTAATCCACCTCTGAATGTACTCTCGGAGAGTTTCATTGGTCTTCAGACACAAACTTGCAGCTCAATCAAACCAGCCGGTCGCTTGCGTGTCCCTTCAAAGTCCTAACGAACACTCGGACAAATCTTCCCAAGTATATATATCGCTAGGAGGTAATCGATTCAGCCATGCTCGCGTAACCTTCCAACATGAGGGCAAATGCTTCATGGCCACCTCATCATTCCCACCACCAATGTGAACAGCCACTCGGTAATCTTCAAGCCAAGTTTCGTGCTTGGATTCCCCGATGAACATGCCGACTCTGCTGCCAATCTGAAATTGGGGGATTATCGCGCTCGATGGCCCTGCTAAAACACTCCGGACCGTAAACATGCACTCGATCGCTGGTGGGTGCATCCTCTCGGTCCGCCGATGGGCTCGCTCGCCGACCAAGCCTTGCACGATAATGGATCGCGCGTCAAGCTCGGTTCTCTCGGGTCGACCGAACTCTTCGCCTGCATCTTGGCGACATCGCCATCCTGCCGCCGAGGAACGTCGACCCTTCCTCGGAGGAAAGGGGCACTCGACGCTGTCATCCCGCCGTGCCGGTCTCCATATCGATCTCGCTGGTTGTCACGCCTCTTGCCGCGAGGTGATCGGGATCGAGCCGATCGACAAGATTCGCAGCGACGGATCGATCAGGAATTCTGCCGCGCGATCGCAACACGGCTGAGTTCGGTCTCCCGCCGCTCGAGTAAATCTCGATCGTGCATCAAGCCTCTCCAGCTTCGGATCGAGAAGGCTGGATGGACTCTATATGTGGGTTGCAGCCGCTAAATTCTGAATCGACGTCAGATACCGAGTCGGAGGGAAGAGACGACGCCGACCGCTTCAGAATTGTTGCTGCGGCTTGCCGCCGAAAGTGCTCGCTGAAGATTCTCCAAGCGAGCGCGTTCAGCCACATTGGCCAAACGTGCCTCCTCAAAGCGCGAGCCTCGGGGTTTCTCCCGCGATGGGAGTATGCGGGGCATCCATGTTCTGCGGCAAAGCTCTTCTCTCAGAGAGTCGATTGTCTCGGCTGGTACTCTTCGTGCTTTGCGCTGGGTCGCTTTCACCGCCGCTCCGCCACCGTGGGCGGCCGGGATCGCGAGGGCCGTCGACCATGAGGATTTCCGCCGCTGGATCATCGCTATCGATTCGATGCACGTTCTACGAGCCGCCGACGATCGAACAGGCCGTAGAGGGACTCGCCGGGCTCAATTGCGCGACACAGGCGGTGGCTGTCTGGCGAGCCACCGCGTGCTTAACCCACCGCTGAGTCTCGATCGCCGAGGGCTTGCGCTGGCCGAGACGGGTGAGCGATCGATAGGGGAGTCGACCGATATGGGTCGACGGTTGCCGCAGCGTAACGCCACGGACACATGCGCGAAGTGCGTCGCCCACGGACGGGAGCGCCGATGTCGAGTGGAGCCTCCGGAGCCATGCGAATCGCTCGGCGACAAAGGTGAGAGCGCCGAGACGGATCTCGCGCCTCAACCAAAACTCCAGCAGTCATCATGATGAAAGGTACTCGGAAGTACCGCAACTTCTCCACAAATCGCTAGAACACCTGCCCCACGGTGGGCGCCAACTGTCGTGGTTCTAAGTCTGACAGTAGAGTAGGGGGGTAGGTATGGAGAGGCAAGGTCCTAGCTATGGAGAAGTTGTGAACACAAGTGATGTACGAGTTCATGCCCTTCTCGGAGGAAGTAAAAGCCCTACGTCTCGGAGCCCTAAGGCGGTCGAGTGGATTATCAGTGTAGGTATTACAAGAGTGCGAACCCTCTCGCTCGTGGAGGAGGGGGTGGCTTATATAGAGTGCGCCAGACCCCAACCAGCCCACATAATGGAGGGGTTAAAGCACATTAAGCTTAGGGTTCATCGT
Source organism: Aegilops speltoides (assembly GCA_021437245.1). Lineage (NCBI taxonomy): Eukaryota > Viridiplantae > Streptophyta > Magnoliopsida > Poales > Poaceae > Aegilops > Aegilops speltoides. Next base: position 155,494,293 of record CM038147.1, on the reverse strand, counting down.
AACGCCTCATAAAGCGCCTTAACTATCATTAAGTCTATTCAATTACAGTGCCGCTATGCTGCAGAGTGCCTTCTGACCTTCTGGTGGTCGAGTGTATCTTCATGGCCGAGTGAGTCTTCCATGGTTGAGTCCTTCCAGTCAGTCGAGTGAGTTCCTAGTTGGTCGACTGGAAGGTGGTCTCTTCTAAGGGTGTCCTTGGGTAGGACGTTTAGGTCAGGCCTATGACCCTACCCCAGGTACATGAATCCATCACCGCCTTGCTGGGCCCCAAGCTGAAGCTCCGCCCTCCGGGCGCCGGCTAGCTCAACGGCCGGCTCCAGAGGGCGGCCAACCACAAACAGATGGCACCACGAGCGGCCGGCTCCAACCAGCTGGCCTCTAGAGAGGACGGCCTCAAGCAGGAAGCCACCTCGCGCCCTCAGAGTCTGTGCCCCCATCAAGAGGACGAGATGGGGCGTGGCTACAGTGAAGCCCTCACCCCCGAATCTTGGGATTAGGTGTGGCCACAGTGACCAGTACGGGCGGAGATCTCCGCACGGTGTGGCACTGTTGCCACCTTCCCTTGATGTCCCTCTAGGCAGGCGGGGCCCTGTTCCCCACGATGGCCTGTCTGTACGGCCTGCAGGCTGCCGGCCCTACCAGGCAGCGACACCCTAGAGGATGGCACACGCCGAACCAATCGGACCAGGGGAGGGCCGGCCTCCAGCAGGCGGCCGTCCCCTCCCTCGAAGGAAGTGCACCATTAACCTGAGGAGTCCGGGTGTGGCTACAGTGATCTCCCACCAGGCAGTGGGACTGTAGCCACACTGAGCTGACCAAGCAAGCGTCATTAGCAGCACGTCTATAGTGAGTAGCCACCAACCAGACCCGCCAGCTGTGGGAGCGGCCTGTCGGCTCCGTGCAGCATCAGTCGGCGGGCCCACCAGCAAGGGCCCCAGAGTCGGCGGAGAAGCCGAGGCGGGAGACGCCGACACTGGCCCAAAGAGCCGCCAGATTACCATTGTACCCCTTGGGGGTAGGCCTATATAAACCCCCCAGGGCACCCATGCAAAGGGTTCCCACCCCATTAGACCTAGCCACATTCCTAGAGCAGGAGAGAGCTAGCCTTGCCTTCTCCTGCCTCTAGCATACAGCTCAAGGAGCAACTTTGTATCACTTGTACCTTTAGTGATCATGCGGAGACCCCGTAGAGTAGGACTAGGGGTGTTATCTCCTAGGAGAGCCCCGAACCTGGGTAGCCGGGCGTTAGTTCACGCCTCATCCCGCTTCCGCACCGGGACGCTTCTACTCGCTCCCACCATGATAAGCCATCCTTTGGCATATGTCGCACCCAACCCCCGACATTTGGCGCCCACCGTGGGGCGAGGTGCACCGTCTCCCGGAGATCTGCTCTGGACGGGAACCCTATTCCTTCCTGGCAAGCGAAGCCAGCCCAGCACGCCCGACGGCGTCAGCCTTGACGCCCTGCATGGTGTGGAGATCGCCTGCGCAGCGAGCTACCTCGCCGACCTCGTTGGCGAGGTTCACCTCTCCGACGAGCCTGCCACCGACGCAGGCACCGGCTGCCCCAAGAGCCGCCTCGTCAGCCTCCTTGACCAGCTTCACGTCACCAGCGAGCCAGATGTGGACCTGGAGTCTGTTGGCTCCACCGACCCGATGATCGTTCACTCCGACACGGCGTCGCTTGACGCATTCCCCACCAACATGGTGATCTACGACGAGCCGCCTCCTCGCGAGCACAGCGGCGGGAGCACCGTCACAGAGGTGCTCGTCATCAACAGTGGCGAGCGCTCGGCTGGAGATGCTCGAGACTCATTTGATGCGGCGCTGCGAGACCTGACGACGCCCATCCCAGAAGACGCGGATGCTGACATGCTGAAGGCACACCGCGTTGAGATCCTCGAGAGCACTGGCCGACTGGCCAGCATGCGACGCCTCTCGGACGCCTATCGGCGCGGGATGGACCGGGCCTTTGGCGGCATGCCAACCCCTGAGGGGCCTAGCCGCATTGGCCCTGTCTGGCAGCATGGCGCGACCATCGCCAGCATGTTCAGGGCAGAACGCCCCGTCTACACCACGCCTGGAGAGAACATCCGGGCCGCCCAGGCGGTGACGGACGAACTGGACAAGTACGAGGGCGACGAGCATCGCCACATGACGGAGCGAGTCCAGCAGCTCCTGGACGCGGCTGTCGCGTTGCGTGAAGCCGGCTGCCGCGCCGAAGCACCCACCCAGCAGAACAAAGAGCCGCCCCTTCGCCAAGACCACGGCGCGACATCCCGGACACCGACTAGTGGCGCTCGCGAGAGACGAGGCAACGAGCCGGCAGCTAGCCAAAGCCGGACTCGCCTTTCCATCGAGCGCGACGAAGACGGCCGCCCTCGAGCGGTGGAGCGCCGAGGCGATCCTCCGCCACCTCCGCCTCGCGGAGCAAGACATCCCACTCTGCCGCCTGTCACACACCCGACACTTGGCGACCGCCTTGGCCGCCGAGAGGGAGTCGGAGAAAACGACACCCGCCATCAGATCGACCACCTCAACCGATCCCTGGCGCTAGAAGAAGAAGATGCGCTGGGCCCGCCCTGTTTCGGCCCACGATTCCGAGATGAGCCCTTTCCCAAAGGGTTCATCCTCCCGCGAGATATGCGCAAATACACCGGCTCCGTGAAGCCGGAGGATTGGCTGGTCGACTACTCGACAACCGTCAGCATAGCGAACGGCAACAAGTACGTTGCCGTGAAGTACGTCCCACTCATTCTTCAGGGCACGGCCCGGACATGGCTCAACAGCCTGAAGCCCCGCAGCATCAACAGCTGGGTTGATTTCACCGAGGCCTTCATTCGCAACTTCACCAGCACGTACAAGCAGCCTCCCAAGCCCCGACAGCTCTCCTTGTGCGTCCAAGGGCCCAGCGAATCGACTCGCGACTATCTCACGCGCTGGGACGAGCTGTGCAACTCCTGCGAGGGCATGCACGAGGTGCAGGCAATCGAGTACTTCACCGCCGGGTGCCGAGAAGGCACCCTTCTCAAGCATCGACTCTTCTGCGACGAGCCTGCGATGCTCGACGAGCTGCTGATCATTGCCAACAAGCACGCCACGGCCGACTCCTCCATGAAGGCAGAAATCCTAGTGGATGCATCCAGCAAGGTGACACCTCAGGCCCCTCGGACTTGGGCTGGTGAGACCAGTCGGCGACCGCATCCAAGTGACAACAGGCGGAAGGCCACTCAGCCGGCTTCCACCAGCCGACAAGTGGCGACAATCGAGGATCAGGAGAAGGGAAGCCGGCACCCAAGCGTCAGAATGGCGGCAAGTACAATTGGTTGCCCGCCTTCTCTTATGAGCAGACCCTAGATGCACCTTGCAAGTTCCATAGCGGCGCAAAGCCGTCCAACCACACAACTCATAAGTGTCACTAGCTCGCCATAATCGCCAAGGGAGATGGACTCCTGCCTCTTCCGCCTGCCGGACCGCCGCCTCCTCAGCCCCAGCAGTCGACGGCCCGGCTAGTCGGCACCATACAAGACGAGTACCCAGAGGAGCACGGAGCTTATGTTGTATTCACCAGTGTGGCCGTGACAGACGCAGCAGACGGCGGCAACAACAAGAAGTGCAAGCAGTAGCCTCAAATACTCCAGAATTCATGCATTGGTCTGAGAGGCCTATCAGTTGGAGCAGGGCCGACCACCCGGAAGTGATGCCTTCCCCAGGTTCATACTCCCTGGTCCTAGATGCTACCTTTGCAACAGAGAACCGGGCAGCGCGTTTCTCCAGGGTCTTGATAGATGGCGGCAGCATCATCAATATCCTGTACTGTGACACAATGGAGAAGTTGGGAATCAAGCAGAAGCAGCTCATCCCTAGTCGGACTGTATTCCATGGCATAGTCCCCAGCCTTTCTCGCCACCAATCGGCAAAACCCAAATTGATGTTCTCTTCGGAGACAAGAATCATTTCCGCCATGAGCCAGTTTGGTTTGAAGTGGTGGACCTCGATAGCCCCTACCATGCACTATTTGGCCGACCAGCTCTGGCCAAGTTCATGGCAGTCCCCCACTATGCTTATGTCACGCCCAATATGCGATATTATCCTAAAGAGACTCGAAGGTCCCACCAAGGATAGAACCGCATATTGAAACGCTTTTGCAAGGTGGATATCATTACATCAACATTACATAATAGATGGGGATACATACAAGAGGCATACAATGCCACACGAATACAACATCATCTTACAAAAGAGCACCATCCGACTACGGATGAAACACAAACAGAAACTCTAACGACATCCACCCTGCTAGCCCAGGCTGCCGACCTGGAACCTATCCCCTGATCGAAGAAGAAGCAGAAGAAGAACTCCAAGACAAACAAACATCGCTCTCGCGCCTCAATCATCGCATAACCTGTACCTGCAACTGTTGTTGTAGTAATCTGTGAGCCACGAGGACTCAGCAATCCCAATACCATGGGTATCAAGACTAGCAAAGCTTAATGGGTAAGGAATGGATAAGTGGTGACGTTGCAGCAGTGACTAAGCATATATGGTGGCTAACATACGCAAATGAGAGCGAGAAGAGAAACAATGGAACGGTCGTGAAGCTAGCAATGATCAAGAGGTGATCCTGAACTCCCACTTACGTCAAACATAACCCAAAACCGTGTTCACTTCCCGGACTCCGCCGAAAAGAGACCATCACGGCTACACACACGGTTGATGCGTTTTAATTCGGATCTGGTGTCAAGGTATCTACAACCGGACATTAACAAATTCCCATGTGCCACATAACCGCGGGCACGGCTTTGGAAAGATAATACCCTGCAGGGGTGTCCCAACTTAGCCCATGATAAGCTCTTGCAATCAACAAAGGATATACCTTCTCCCAGGAACACCCGAGTCAGTCTCGGAATCCCGGTTTACAAGACATTTCGACAATGGTAAAACAAGAACAGCAAGACCGCCCGTTGTGCCGACAAATCCTGATAGGAGCTGCAGATATCTCGTTCTCAGGGCACACCGGATGAGCAAGACATCGGGTTGGCATAGACCCTGGTTGCCCAGGGGGCGCCGGACATCGCTCGGTTTGGACCAGCACTTAGAGAAGCACTGGCCCGGGGGGGCTAAAATAAAGATGACCCTCGGGTTGGCCGACCCAAGGGAAAGGTGTAGGTGGTGGTGAGGCAAATGGTAAAACCAAGGTTGGGCCTTGCTGGAGGAGTTTTATTCAAAGCGAACTGTCAAGGGGGTCCCATAAATCACCCAACCGCGTAAGGAACGCAAAATCCGGGAACATAACACCGGTATGACGGAAACTAGGGTGGCAAGAGTGGAACAAAACACCAGGCATAAGGCCGAGCCTTCCACCCTTTACCAAGTATATAGATGCATTAATTAAATAAGAGATATTGTGATATCCCAACATAATCCTGTCCACCATGGAGCAATCTTCAACTTCACCTGCAACTAACAACGCTATAAGAGGGGCTGAGCAAAGCGGTAACATAGCCAAGCAACAGTTTGCTAGGAAGGGTGAAAAGGTTAGAGGCTGGCATGGCAATTTGGGGAGGCTTGAAGAACAAGTGATATGTAGCGTAGCATAGCAATAGAACGAAGCAACTAGCATATCAATGATACTAGTGAGATCCAGGGTAGCGATCATCTTGCCTGAAATCCCGCAAGGAAGAAGAACGAGTCCATGAAGAAGACGGACGGGAGTAGTCGAACGAATCCTCACAATCGCAACATTACCGGAACTAAGAAGCAACACCGGAAAGAAACAAACAACATGGTAAACAACCATCACATAAGCATGGCATGATGCACAATCAAGTATGATGCATGTCCGGTTTAAATAGGCATGGCATGACAAAGTGCAACAAACAATACTACAAGTTAAGTGGAGCTCAATATACAACGAGTTGCATATTGACGAAACACCACATTCAAATGTTTAGTTCTCTCTCGTTTATTTACCAAACAATATTAAATGTTGATTAACATGGCAAGGGGTGTAACAAAAGTAAACTAACTATTTAGGCAAGTTTAAATGAGGCCGGAACAACGAACAACAATTCCGGAAAATCCCCATATGTCATTTAGCAATTTAACGCAAACAACATTTTCAACATTTTAATTGTTGTTATCATGATGCGGATGACATATGCAAGTTTTATGCAATTTTTATGAAAATGTTGAAATGAGCATGTTATGAAGCATTTGGTCACCATGGCGGAACAAAACGGGTGCCACGACAACGAATCCGAAAATGATTCCATGGCAACATATCGGTTCCGGTAGCTCACGGAGATATTGGTGCAAAAGGAGGCGTGCGGATGTGCGCAACATGCTAGAGATGGTGGGGTGATCCCGAATACCGGGTTCCCACGGGAAGGCGGCATGGGAAACGAGGAACGTGCAAAGACCTCTCTCGGACACGGTGCAAACACGAGCATCTCATACAACACACATGCATTCGTACGCGGGCGTCTCGGGTTATACCTTTGAAGCGTGCATTTTCAAGGCGGATCGAGTTCGATGCGGTGCAGGGGAAGTAGACGTTCTCGGGACGGTCGTAGTGGAGGTAGTGGTTCACGGACGTCGTGGAAGTAGTCGTTCACGGCGACGGTAGAGGAAGTAGTGGTACACGGTGGGGGCGGTAGTTGTTCAGGGTCTTGGCGGGTCGTCGTGTAGCCGCACATGTTCGTCGTGGTACACGGTTCATAGACGTTCGAGTCATCGGTAGAGGTACTTGTCGTATCATCAGGGCGTAGTCGACCTTGGCGTATCCGTGCGTAGGGGTACTTGCCAAAATCCATAGGAACAATAGTGGTGCATGGTCTTTGCTTTGTAGTGGACTTGGCGAATCCGCGTAGTGGTACTTGTCGGTCTCGGTCAGGGCGTCGAGGTTGAAGGCTGGTGGAGCAGGGGAAGTCAGAGCGGGCTCACGCGTGGCCTCCAGCGGGACTTGGAGAATGATGCAGAAGCAAGGCAGCAGCAGCACTGCTCCTGAGGCTTCGCGTGTGGCCTGTGGTAGAGGTCAACTCCGACGAGAACGGGCCACCGGAGTCAGATCCGGCCGGGAACGGGCAAGGGTGGCGGAGGCCAGCCGGATTCTGGACGGGGTTGGAGGAGGAATGCGCTCCCGGGGTTGAAGACAAATGGCGACGGCGCGGCACTCTAGGAGGCAGCAGGGCGCGGGGACGGCAGGGGCGTGACGATGCTTGGCGGCCGGAGGGAGCAAGGCGCGGAGGCAAGAAGGCACAGCGGCGGCCATGGCCTCGGCGAGGGGGTCGGGCGCCATGGGAGGGAGAGGGCGCCGGGCGCTGGAGGGAGAGATGGATCAAGGGGAGAGGGAGATCGAGCGTGGCCGAGGGGATCGGGCGCTGGCGGCGCTGGAGGAGGTAGGAAGAGATGGGGATGCAGCGATGCGGGTGTGCGTGTGATGGGGATCGAGTGCGGCGCTGAGGAACGACGAGGAGGGTTGTAGGGTCAGGCTAGGTGGGCTAGGGTTCGGGAGGAGGCTGCCGGGCCCTGGGCCAAACTGGCAGCTACTGCTGCTGGGTCTTGGTGGGCTGAGGGGGAACAGGGGGGTCTGGCTAAGCTCCTCTCTCTCTCTCTCTTATATTTTCTTTAGCAGAAAACAATTACAGAGAAGAAAAAAAAAGAGGGTTAGGGAAAGGATTTGCGCATGGAGATAATTTTCCCGGACTCACAAAAATGTGTTTGTTGCAAGAAAAATGGTGTGGACAAGATTGCAGTAATTAAATTCAAACTCATTTGAAATTCAAATGGGTTTGAACTAGGACTAGGTTTTTGAAGTGTCCAAAAATGTTGAGATTTTTGGTGGAGCTCCGAAAAATGATGAAAGAAATTATGGGCAAGGTTGGAGACTAAGAATTGAGATAACAACGGCATGGGATATTTTGCAAGTGGGTTATGGTTAATTCCAAATAAATGGAATAATTTTATTATAGCTCCCTAATAATAGTAGGATACTTTGAATATGTTTTAAAGAGAAATCACCATGTGAATATCCCTCGATTTAAATAGATCAACGATCTATGCAATTTATTTAGGTGAGTTTTAAAAATTAAATGACATGCTGGCATGATGACATGATGCAATGCAAGAGATGGCATGGTGAATGCACAAACAAAACAAATCACACGATAAAACTCGAAATAGCTGGAAGTCTTCTGGAGCGTCGATCTCGGGGCGTTACAACACTCCACCACTACAAGAGGATCTCGTCCCAAGATCTAGGATGGCACCGGAGAGAAATGGAAGAGGAAGAGAAGAGGTAAAACTAAGTTGCTTCTGCGACCAATGAGTGAAATCGAAGAACCTTGAGGGGTTGAAAAGTTATGAATGATGAGTACTATGGACAAGAAAGAATCGGAACCACTCTGGTTGAAACGAGATAAACAAGGAACAAGGAAGATCAAAATCGGACAGCACTCCGGTTGAAAAGAGATGCAAGACTTGATAAGATGAAAAGAATTTGAAGAGATGACACAACACACCGGTTAAATGGATAAGCAAGAAAATAACATGATCTGGACAAAACGAGGTGATGGGTGAAGTGAGCAACATCACAATGCCTCCAGAGGAAATAATAGAAGATAGATCATTTGAATAAAAGAATGGAGAAGAAAATGCCAACTTCTACCCCAAATGAGCTTGGAAGGCACCCTTCCAAGAAGGTTATAACGGAGTTGTTGGAAAACCAACAACGAAAAGAATAAGCTTGTAGTGGGCTTATGGAAACATCTCAACACTTGAGGTGAAATTCTGCCACTAACAAAAAACAATTGCTTGTTTGAGATCAACGAAGAGATGAAAACTTCTTTCGCCGAGAGGATAGGAGAAAACTCGGATCATTGATAAGCACCACAAATAGCAACATTCCTTAGGGAAGGCTTTAGGTGAAATATGACACAAGATAACTCCAACAAAGGGATTGATGGATTTAAAATACCTCATTCTTGACAACAATATGAATCATGAAACATGAAGGAAATTGTCAAGAGTGACATAACACCACCTCAAAAGATAAGGTAGAAAGAATTGCACTTCGGAATGCAAGATGAAGAATACTTGAACTCCTCAGAAACAACATGTGTTGAGCACCATGTTTATTTTAGAGTGTAGCTTGGCGGGTCATAGCTTCGAGAGAAATCTTGAAGAACAATTGAAGAATGAAAGGAATCCTTGACGAACCACCATGTAGAGCCTCCATGAAGAACTCCGGTAATAAAATGATGATAAAAAGAAAGAGAAGTTGAAAACATAAGGTGAAGCCTTGCGATGATTTAGATGGAGGTTCACGACAAGATAATGCGGAAAACATGGAACTCCGGAAAAGAAAAGATGAAGCATCTCGAACCGAGAAATGTGACAAGATGAACAACTTTGGAAAGAAGAAACTAGATCACTTGGATGAAACAATAATAAGAATTACGTTATCCGTATCCTTCACCAATTTAAATTGATGACAAGCAACGGATTTGGCATACTACTTACTCTTCTTGAGGGATTGAAAAGAGATATAGCTCCAACTTGAAGAAGTTATTGATGGGACCACCGGTGGGATTTGGAAAGAACGAATGAATTGATATGATAACGAAGGAAGTGAAATCTTGAACGAACCACCGTAAGAATTGAAAATGAAAGTAGTAAAGGCACAATTAACTGGGAAGAATTGGAAAATGAATGAAGATACTTGACAGAATTTAGATACAAGAGAACAAGGAGATCCTGAGCTGACTAGAGTAAACTTGAACGATGTACCGGTAAGATTTGGGGAATGATAGCTACACACTGAGAATGAAGAATTACGACATGATGGCCTTCGGAGGAAAGAAATGGAAACAACTCATGAAATGCTCCAGATGGGTTTAAAGAATTCCCACAATCGAAAACAATTATGAGAGGATGGTGTCAAACTTGAACTACGCATCTTTGGAAGAACGAGAAAGACTCTAAGAGGAACTCTTCTTCGGTCTTTAAAATCCGAGAAATGATGACGAGAAACACCACCATGGATTGTTGAGATACTCCGGGAGAATGAAAAAAAACAAAGAGGTTGAGCCAATAATGAAATAATTTGAAATCGATATTGGAGAAGGCATGTGACTGATGAAATTCATTCTTACGTGAAACTCTGAAAAGACATTGGAATAGCTCCGGAATAATTAGAAGAGTCAGGTAAGATCCTGGGAAAAGACCTATGGGTTAGGGCCCACTAAAAAGAAACATCGTTGAAGGATTGCTTGAAATAGAGATTCACCGGTAGAATTAAATGACTTGAATGAGATAATAATCTCCAAATAGGTTGAACGGATTAAGAATGGAAAACACGAATCTTATGAGATATCTTGAGCACTCTTCAGATAAGAATAGAGAGAGGTGAACAATTAAGAGGTGCACCGACATGGAAAACATTTGAAACGAGGAAAGGGATATAATCAACACCGAAAGCTTGAATTAAGTCCACCGGAGAAGAAAAATAACGAAGAATGATGAACTCAAAGCTCCGTTAGTATCTTCCTGAGAATCACCGGATAAGAACATTGACGGGAAAAAAATGGAGAAACTTCACATCCATAAGATGGATACTTGATTAAGATATCTGAGTCCTTGAAGAAAAGGGTGGGAGGGCGGGAAAACAAAGGCAACTTGGGGACGGATGAAACGGATACCGTTGAGAAAACTTAGAACTGATCTCACAAATGTTGAAATGATCGGATCCACTTGAAGAGAAGCACACCGGTTGGAAAGAATTAACATGACAATCTCGATGATCAAAAGGATTAGTATTCACATAGCAATATGAGAACACCGCTTGAAAGGTATGGAATCAACACTTGACATTGAAGCAACTCAAATACCACAACTCAAAACAAAACAAGGATTTGGCTTGCAGAATAAGCCGGAAACAAACATATGATAGAGATTTACCCAATCCCATATCATGCATCTGTCGGAAAGATATTCTAGGAGCTACTTGAATTCCCACCTATAAACTCCCGAAACTTTCTGGTTATGCAATCTGGTGTTGGGGATATAGGGGAAGCAATATATCTCACCCAAACTAATAATCCCTACATCCAGCTATATCCATCCGTCAACACATAACCAAGAAAACTCCGGAAATCGTGTACCTCAACCTTCGAAAAGCATCCGTTATACGAGCTATGGCAATACTCCCGAACTCCCCAGTACTGGGTAGCATCGAGGTTATCTCACCAACGACTTCATAAAAGAGATTTTCGATGTCGGCAAAACTCAGGTATTCCATAATTGCAACGATAAAATTGTGACGACAACACCTCGGAGCTCAACTCCCCGGGACACTGCCACAACCCCTAAATGTCAGGAGGCACCAAGAACAATGTTCTCGTCACAAGAATATCGGAACGATTCCAAGATACCCGCGTGATCCTAAATTTTTTTTAGTGAAATTTGAGGAGAGGAAAGACAAAACATCTACGTCAGGAGTCCTCACCAGAGCGACGAAGGGGGCTGAGGAGTAAAAAGAATCCTACTCTCCTATATATATAATCCTAAGACTCAAAATAGTTTTCTTCTGGACTCAACAACGACCAACAATCAAGGGGGCTCCTATGGTCGGTCGAGGCTCGATACCAACTTGAACACGCCTAATATGCGATACTATCCTAAAGAGACTCAAGGTCCCACCAAGGATAGAACCGCATATTGAAACGCTTTTGCAAGGTGGATATCATTACATCAACATTAGATAATAGATGGGGATACATACAACAGCATACAATGCCGCATTTAATACAACATCATCTTACAAAGAGCACCATCCGACTACGGATGAAACACAAACGAAACTCTAACGACATCCACCACGCTAGCCAGAAGCTACCGACCGAACCTATCCCCGATCGAAGAAGAAGCAGAAGAAGAACTCCAAGACAAACAAACATCGCTCTCGCGTCTCGATCATCGCATAACCTGTACCTGCAACTGTTGTTGTAGTAATCTGTGTGTGGGGACCCCGACTTACAAGTCGTGATCACCGAATGCACGTGTACAGTGATCCCAGAGATCAATGCTCACTGAACACACAGAAGCTGAATAACAAGAGTCTTACATCCATACATACCGTCTTACACAAATAATGACCATCACGGTCAAGTCTTACATCGATAAAGCCTTAAGGGCTGAACATCAAATGAAACATAGCAGCGGAAATCGTCATCGAGAAGTAGAACCCATGCCATCTGCCTTAACCCTACAGGCATTCTGACTGGGAAACGTCCTAGTTCGCATGTTCGTCTCCAAAGAACTCTTCTTCGAACTCCGGTTCTTCCATGCACCGTCAATTAAATAACCGATGGCAAGCCAATGAGTACTTTGAATGTACTACAAGCAACCCATGTTTTGGTTCAAGGTACAAGAATGCATGACATAGGTAAAGTTTTGCATAAAGCTAGTTTTGAGTGCAATGACATGTTCAACATCCTATAAAGCATGCATCAAGAGAATTCAAGTAACCATGAGAACAGGTCACGATATCAACATAAATAGAATGGGCACCAACCCATTATCATAAACAGTGGGTACCAACCCATCTCAATCATGTCAAGTCCATTGACTTGACCCAAGTCATTCCATCATCTTACTCACACGGTTGAAAACCACGGACATAGTTTAAGCAAAGACCGCCTAACCGTCCTTGACCGTGGACACGGCTATTGAATAGTTTTACACTCTGCAGAGGTTGCACACTTTACCCACTAGATCCGGGAACTTCCGTGTCAAACCACGACCAGCGGTACCTCAAGTACCGGGGTAAGCACCGATCATTACCTTTCCCTAGACGACACTAACATGGAGTCCACTCGATTGGTAGTAACCCCGTGCCAAACATTTCACATTATAAAGTCGCGAGCCTCGCTCCCATATTCATCACATACCACAAGCACGGGTACCAACGGTGTGTCCGGTGCCACGTGAAAACAGTCATGGCCGCCCTACCGCACGACCCGCCCCAAGAGAGAGCACCAACTCTCCCCGTCACTAGTAATGCGGCTCCAAGCTAGTATCGGTCTAGGTACTCAACAATGCCCTTTCCCATATAAGGGTAGAGTGGTCGCGCATGTAGTGTTGGGACAGTCATCAAATCTTAAATCTAATCCGTTTTCGAAAACAACACACACTTGCCTCGGTACACCACTTCGTCATCAAGTGGTTACCTTTCTCATCATCTCCCTCGGGCATAAGTGGCACCCGACGGGTTTTCAAAAGACTTTTGAAATCGTTTTGTCTCCTTCACCATGCATAACCCATCCCATTTGCGTAGCACCTACATTTGCATCCTAGCTACTCCCACCGGCATAACCCTCATAAATGGTAGGGCCATGCACCATGCAAGTATCAACGAGGGATGTAATCGTGGCAACCACCCACGTGGTTCACCATCTCGTCATGATTCCGATGCATCATAAATAAAGAGCTAAAAAAAATGACATGCATATAAAGAGGGTATCATAGTCATGGTCAAAGGGCTGCTTGCCTTGGTTGGCTTGGTCTTCAAAGTCTTCCGGCACTGCTCCTCCTTCTTCCTCAGCTACCTCGTCAAATACGGGATCTAACGTTGCGAGGAAACAATGGGAAAATAAGGCAATAATAAAAACAGGAAAGTCAAAGTGCTCTGAAAAATGTCAACTTAATTTTGTAAAATACTAGGAGGAAAACTAGGAAGGGGGCAACTTTTGGTTTTGGTCCTGGAGTAGCAAAATAGGAGTTATGGATTTTCAAAGGCTCATTTAAATGCCAAAACCCACATTTAAATATTTACAGAAAAGGAAAGGTGATTGGATCTGAGTGAAAGTTGCACCAGTAAATAGATTGCAATATTCTAGGAATTTAGAAATTGGAATCACTGCATTTGGATTAATATACTGCCTGTGGAATTTTTGGAAAAACTACGAAAAGAAAAAGGGGAACGGCGCTGTACATCGGGCGGAGAGGCCACAGCAGCGAAGAAAGCCACAGGGAACCCAGCCCACGCGCCGCCACGTCGAAGGCGTAAAGGCGAATCACGCCTTCGCCGACGGCGGTCTGTCTTGTGTGTAAGACGTTTTAAACTCGACGGTGGATCCCACCCGTCGTATGCGTGAGGTCGACAGGCGGCCCCACGGCGATCGTCGTCTACCTCCGCCAGAGGCGACGCGAGCTTCGCGGCGGCGATCAGGCACGGAAGCGGAGCGGGACTACCGTTGGATTCGAGGAGGGAGTCGCGGATCCAGTGGTGGTGGAGATGGTCGCGGGTGGCTCCGCCACGGGCGACGAGGTCCCGCGCGGAGGTGCTTCGCGTCGGTGGCTCGGCGGCTCCCCACTGCAAAATGAGGGGAAAGCGAGGGAAAGTATCGGTGAGGTGAGGGGAGGCCGAATCGAGGGAGAAACGAGGCGGAGGGGTCTGCACCATGGATCGACGGCGACCAGGCGGCGGAGCTCGAGCTCGATCTCGAGCTCGAGGCGGCTGGAGCGAAATGGGAGGATCGAGGTGGATTGAGTCAGGAGGAGGCGGCAGGAGGAAGAGGAGGGCTCGGGAACGCTTTAAATAGGCTGGCCACGGTTCACCGTGGGCGTGGCCTCTGAGCACCATGGATCTGCTCTAGGAGCCGTTGGGGAGAGCTTGAGCTGTCCACGGCGCTGTGGGAGTGGAGTAGGGCGCCAGGAGAAGGAGAGAGAGCGAGGAGGGTCTGGCGTTCGCGTGTGAGGCCGACCATTGGCCGAGCCGGGCGGCGTCGAACCTGCTGCAGGAGGGAGAGAGAGGGGAGACAGAGGGGCGGCGGCGGCGTGCAGCAGACGCCGAGGCACATCAGCCGCGCGATGGGATGGCACGGCTGGTCGGGAGGCGCGGCGTCGTGGCTCGGCCGCCATCAGAAGGCTCAGAGCGGGCTTTGGCGGCATGTGTGCGCTTTGTGCTCTGCCGTGTCCACTTGCGTCTGGAAGCTACTGAGAGCATGGGACAAGACCAGGGAAAGGCCTGGGATGCCCTGGGGTGCAGAAGGGAGAGAGAGAAGCTGGGGGAGAGGAGAGAAGATGTTGTCCAGAGAGGACAAACTTGATTCCCCCCTTCCTCCACGTTGTTTCTTCGTGTAGAAAAGTGTCTAGGTGACAGAGGGAAGTGAGGAGGGGTTGTGGCAAGAAGATTAACTTAAGGAGATTAGTGAAAGTGGCAAAAAGAGGCCTTTTGGTATTTTGCCAGAAGGTGTTTGATGGAGTTTTGGCTAAGCTAATGATCCTTACTGGTCAAGATACTCCAAGGGGTGAAATGACACATATATTTAGGGCCTTCCACCCATTTTGAGCTCATTTGGACAAAGTTGCCAATGCAACTTTTGCAAACCCTAGAAATGGGCAGAAATGGGTTTGTGTAGATCCAGTGGACTAAATCATTTCTCCTTGATGTGCCACTTGGTGTGGTAGCCTTATTTGGTCACATGATCAGGCTCACCAAAGTTGGGGTCTTGGAGAAAAAGTTGGTAGTGCAAAGTGGTTCAAACTTGATTTTGGTCGAGAGGGTTTTGAGGCACTTTGACCAAGATTTCTCTTCTCCAACCTGTGCCATTTGGTCCAGTTGCTTAATTAAATCAATGAAGCATGTCCACTAAATTTGAGCACTTTTGGACATACTTGGCAATGTAAAGTTGATCAAACCCGAGATTGGACAGAAATGGTTTTGAGGGTTTTGATGGTGTTATCTTGTTCTCCAAGTCATGAGACTTGGCAAGATCAACAGATATGTCATATGTGACATGATAGAATTTTCCTGGAATTATTGGAGAAAAATTCCTTTGTAAATATTTCAAAAGCTTGAAATATCCGAGAAAGGGTTTTAGAGGATTTGACCAATATTTTGAACATGACCATGTGTTGAAACTCTTATATATGGACAATATATGTCCTATGAGCTTCTCTAAATTTTGTCAAATATTTTTGAAACAGAAAAATAATTATTTCCTATTAAAGACCATTTCTGGCCTTAAGAAAAGCCTTTAAATAAAATAGAACAGTAACTTTTAAAATTATACTTTTGTGGTTCCAGGTATCCTATATCTAATAGGAGTCAAATATATTTTTGAAAAGATTTTTACTGCCCTTAATCAAGTACTTGCAAAGGCAAACCTTAACTCGGGGTTTTTGGAAAACTAATTTTAGAAAATACTTTATGGCCAAATTATTTTTGTAGAAAAATCCCATAAAGCACTATTCACATGGCATGGTCATTGGTCAGGAGCTTGGGGTAGGGAGATGAAGTATAGAGGGTAGAGTAGTTGACTTCAAGAAGCACTTGAAAAGAAACATAGAGAAAACCAACTTCAAATAAAAGCCAATTAATGCAAAAAGTTTTTGTTGGTCCAAATTTTCATGCTTTATTTATAAAAATGAAATGTTACAAAATGCAGGGTGTGACACTGTGAGCCACGAGGACTCAGCAATCCCAATACCATGGGTATCAAGACTAGCAAAGCTTAATGGGTAAGGAATGGATAAGTGGTGAGGTTGCAGCAGCGACTAAGCATATATGGTGGCTAACATATGCAAATGAGAGCGAGAAGAGAAACAATGGAACGATCGTGAAGCTAGCAATGATCAAGAGGTGATCCTGAACTCCTACTTATGTCAAACATAACCCAAAACCATGTTCACTTCCCGGACTCCGCCGAAAATAGACCATCACAGCTACACACACGGTTGATGCGTTTTAATTCAGATCTGGTGTCAAGTTATCTACAACCGGACATTAACAAATTCCCATCTGCCACATAACCGCGGGCACGGCTTTCGAAAGATAATACCCTGCAGGGGTGTCCCAACATAGCCCATGATAAGCTCTCACGATCAACGAAGGATATACCTTCTCCCAGGAAGACCCGAGTCAGTCTCGGAATCCGGGTTTACTAGACATTTCGACAATGGTAAAACAAGACCAGCAAGACCGCCCGCTGTGCCGACAAATCCCGATAGGAGCTGCACATATCTCGTTCTCAGGGCACACCTGATGAGCAAGGCGTCGGGTTGGCATAGACCTGTTTGCCCAGGGCGCCGGACATCGCTTCGGTTTGGACCAGCACTTAGAAAGCAATCGGCCGGGGGCTAAAATAAAGATGACCCTCGGGTTGGCCGACCCAAGGAAAGGTGTAGGTGGTGGTGAGGCAAATGGTAAAACCAAGGTTGGGCCTTCTTTGGAGGAGTTTTATTCAAAGCGAACTGTCAAGGGGTCCCATAAATCACCCAACCGCGTAAGGCATAAAATCCGGGAACATAACACCGGTATGACGGAAACTAGGGTGGCAAGAGTGGAACAAAACACCAGGCATAAGGCCGAGCCTTCCACCCTTTACCAAGTATATAGATGCATTAATTAAATAAGAGATATTGTGATATCCCAACATAATCCTGTCCACCATGGAGCAATCTTCAACTTCGCCTGCAACTAACAATGCTATAAGAGGGGCTGAGCGAAGCGGTAACATAGCCAAGCAACGGCTTGCTAGGAAGGGTGAAAAGGTTAGAGGCTGACTTGGCAATTTGGGGAGGCTTGAAGAACAAGTGATAGGTAGCGTAGCATAGCAATAGAACGAAGCAACTAGCATAGCAATGATAGTAGTGAGATCCAGGGTAGCGATCATCTTGCCTGAAATCCAGCAAGGAAGAAGAACGAGTCCATGAAGAAGACGGACGGGAGTAGTCGAACGAATCCTCACAATCGCAACATTACCGGAACTAAGAAGCAACACCGGAAAGAAACAAACAACATGGTAAAAAACCATCACATAAGCATGGCATGATGCACAATCAAGTATGATGCATGTCCGGTTTAAATAGGCATGGCATGGCAAAGTGGAACAAACAATACTACAATTTAAGTGGAGCTCAATATACAACGAGTTGCATATTGACGAAACACGACATTCAAATGTTTAGTTCTCTCTTGTTTATTTACCCAACAATATTAAATGTTGATTAAAATGGCAAGGGGTGTAACAAAAGTAAACTAACTATTTAGGCAAGTTTAAATGAGGCCGGAACAACAAACAACTATTCCAGAAAATCCCCATATGTCATTTAGCAATTTAACGCAAACAACATTTTCAACATTTTAATTGTTGTTATCATGATGCGGAAGACATATGCAAGTTTTATGCAATTTTTATGAAAATGTTGACATGAGCATGTTATGAAGCATTTGGTCACCATGGCGGAACAAAACGGGTGCCACGGCAACGAATCCGAAAATGATGCCACGGCAACATATCGGTTCCGGTAGCTCACGGAGATACCAGTGCAAAAGGAGGCGTGCGGATGTGCGCAACATGCTAGAGATGGTGGGGTGATCCCGAATACCGGGTTCCCACGGGAAGGCGGCATGGCAAACGAGGAACATGCAAAGACCTCTCTCGGACACGGTGCAAACACAAGCATCTCATACAACACACATGCATTCGTACGCGAGCGTCGTCTCGGGTTATACCTTTGAAGCGTGCATTTTCAAGGAGGATCGTGTTCGATGCGGTGTAGGGGAAGTAGACGTTCTCGGGACGGTCGTAGTGGAAGTAGTGGTTCACGGACGTCGTGGAAGTAGTCGTTCACGGCGACGGTAGAGGAAGGAGTGGTACATGGCGGCGGCGGTAGTTGTTCAGGGTCTTGGCGGGTCATCATGTAGCCGTACATGTTCATCGTGGTACACGGTTCGTAGACGTTCCAGTCATCGGTAGAGGTACTTGTCGTATCATCAGGGCGTAGTCGACCTTGGCGTATCCGTGCGTAGGGGTACTTGCCAAAATCCACAGGAATAGTAGAGGTGCATGGTCTTCGCTTTGTAGTCGAACTTGGCGAATCCGCGTAGTGGAACTTGTCGGTCTCGGTCAGGGCGTCGAGGTTGAAGGCTGGTGGAGCAGGGGAAGTCAGCACTGGCTCGTGCGTGGCCTCCAGCGGGACTTGGCGAATGATGCAGAAGCAAGGCAGCAGCAGCACTGCTCCTGAGGCTTCGCGGGTGGCCTGCGGTGGAGGTCAACTCTGACGGGGACGGGCCACCGGAGTCAGATCTGGCCGGGAACGGGCAAGGGTGGCGGAGGCCAGCCGGATTCTGGATGGGGTTGGAGGAGGACTGCGCTCCCGGGGTTGAAGACGAATGGCGACGGCGCGGCACTCTAGGAGGTAGCAGGGCGCGGGGACGGCAGGGGCGTGACGATGCTTGGCGGCCGGAGGGAGCAAGGCGCGGAGGCAAGAAGGCGCAGCAGCGGCCATGGCCTCGGCGAGGGGGTCGGGCGCCATGGGTGGGAGAGGGGGTCGGGCGCTGGAGGGAGAGATGGATCAAGGGGAGAGGGAGATCGAGCGTGGCCGAGGGGATCGGGCGCTAGCGGCGCTGGAGGAGGAAGGAAGAGATGGGGATCCAGCGATGCGGGTGTGCGTGCGATGGGGATCGAGTGCGGCGCTGAGGAACGATGAGGTGGGTTGCAGGGTCGGGCTAGGTCAGCTAGGGTTCGGGAGGAGGCTGCCGGGCCCTGGGCCGAACTGGCAGCTACTGCTGCTAGGTCTTGGTGGGCTGAGGGGGAACAGGGGGGTCTGGTTGAGCTGCTCTCTCTCTCTCTCTCTCTCTCTCTTATATTTTCTTTAGCAGAAAACAATTACAGAGAAGAAAAAGAAAGAGAGGGTTAGGGAAAGGATTTGCGCATGGAGATAATTTTCCCGGACTCACAAAAATGTGTTTGTTCCAAGAAAAATGGTGTGGACAAGATTGCAGTAATTAAATTCAAACTCATTTGAAATTCAAATGGGTTTGTACTAGGACTAGGTTTTTATTATAGCTCCCTAATAATAGTAGGAGACTTTGGATATGTTTTAAAGAGAAATCACCATGTGAATATCCCTCGATTTAAATAGATCAACGATCTATGCAATTTATTTAGGTGAGTTTTAAAAATTAAATGACATGCTGTCATGATGACATGATGCCATGCAAGAGATGGCATGATGGATGCACAAACAAAACAAATCACACGATAAAAGTCGAAATAGCTGGAAGTCTTCTGGAGCGTCGATCTCGGGGCGTTACAGCTTACCTCAAGATGAAGATGCCGAGTACCAAGGGGATCCTGACCGTAGTCGAAGACTACAAGTAGTCGGTCGCTTGCGCCACATATAGCAGCCGGCTGGCCGAGTCCCTCGTGATTGCAGCTGAGAAGCGACTCCTTGACCGGGTGGTGGTCTTGGCAGGCAAGAAGCCGGAAATGTCACCCATCCCCAAGGAGTCGGAGGTTGAGGGGTCGTTCAAGCCGGCCAAGGAGACAAAGAAGATACCCTTGGACCCGGAGCACCCGGAGAGGCACGCTGTCATAGGTGCGAACCTTGACAGCAAATAGGAAAGCGAGCTCGTCGATTTCCTCCATGAGAATCGGGACATATTCTCATGGTCTCCCAAAGACATGCCGGGTGTTCCGACGGATTTCATCGAGCACAAGTTACATGTCCGACCTGACGCCAAGCCGGTTAGGCAGCCCTTGCGCCGCCTGTCAGAAGAGAAGAGAAGAGTTGTCGGAGAAGAGATAGCCCGGCTTCTAGCAGCCGGATTCATCATGGAAGTGTTCTTTCCGGAATGGCTAGCCAACCCAGTCCTAGTATTGAAGAAGAATAAGCAGTGGCGCATGTGCATTGACTATACTAGCCTCAACAAGGCTTGCCCCAAAGATCCCTTTGCTCTGCTAAGAATTGATCAAGTGATAGACTCCACAGCCGGATGCGAGCTGTTGTGTTTCTTGGATGCATACTCAGGATACCATTAGATAAAGCCGAACCCGGCCGACAAGCTGAAGACCGCCTTCATCACACCATTCAGAGCCTTCTGCTACCTGACCATGACGTTCGGCTTGCGAAACGCCGGCGCCACGTTTCAGCGTTGCATGCAGAAGTGCCTCCTCAAGCAACTCGGCAGGAATGCCCATGTCTATGTGGATGATGTGGTGGTGAAGACGGAGAAGCGTGGCACGCTGCTAGAAGACCTCAAGGAAACCTTTCAGAACTTGCGCCGGTTTCAGATCAAGCTCAACCCGAAGAAATGTGTCTTTGGAGTACCAGCCGGCCAGCTTCTTGGCTTTCTGGTCTCAGAGCGCGGCATAGAATGCAACCCAGTGAAGATCAAGGCCATTGAGAAGATGGAAGTGCCCACCCGACTGCTGGACATGCAGAAATTCACCGGCTGCCTGGCATCAATTAGCCGTTTCATCAGTCGGCTGGGCGAGAAGGCTCTTCCCCTGTACCAGCTCATGAAGAAGACCACTTTTTTGAGTGGAACGACAAGGCGGACGAAGCCTTTTCCCAGCTCAAGAAGATGTTGGCAACTCTGCCTATCCTGGTAGCTCCGACTGAGAAGTAGCCCATGCTCCTCTACATCGCTGCACCAGTCGGGTTGTCAGCACAGTCATAGTGGTAGAGCGCAAGGAGGAGGGCAAAGCATTACCGGTCCAGAGACCGGTATATTACTTGAGTGTAGTATTGTCCGCCTCCAAGCAAAACTACCCACATTATCAGAAGATGTGCTATGGTGTGCACTTTGCCGCCAAAAAGCTGAAGCCTTACTTTCAAGACCACCCAATAACTGTCGTCTGCACAGCTCCGCTTGCTGAGATCATTGGAAGCCGAGATGCTTCTGGCAGAGTGTCCAAGTGGGCTATTGATCTGGCCCCTTACACCATCTACTATCAGCCCCGCATGGCCATCAAGTCACAAGTGTTGGCCGACTTCCTCCTCGACTGGGCCGAGACCTAGTACCTACCGCCAGCACCAGACTCCACCCATTGGCGGATGCATTTCGATGGTTCCAAAATGCACACTGGTCTGGGAGCCGACATCGTCCTCACCTCTCCCAAAGGCGACAACCTCAAATATGTGTTGCAAGTACATTTTGCCAATTCCAACAACGTAGCAGAATATGAGGCACTCATACACGGACTCCGGCTTGCCAAGGAACTCGGCATTCGCCGGATCCTGTGCTATGGTGACTCCGACTTGGTGGTCTAGCAGTCATCGGGCGACTGGGACGCCAAGGACACGAATATTGCAAGCTACCGCTTCCTCGTGCAGTAACTCAGTGGATACTTTGACGGGTGCGAGTTCCTCCATGTGCCAAGAAATGATAATGAGCAAGCAGATGCCTTGGCACGGATCGGCTCCACGCGACAGGCAATACCAGTCTGCGTCGCCTTGCAGCGCCTCCTCAAGCCATCTGTCAAGCCATCTCTAGAGCCCGACTCCATCTTCGTGCCGGCCCCTCCTGAAGTAGTCGGATCTGACTTGAGGATACCAGAAGCTGGCGCGGGGACTTCGGCAGGCGGCCCGGGGACTGCAGTCGCCGCACCTGGCCCGGGAATTCCAGAGCCCGGCCCGAGGACTTCTTCAAGACAGCAGGCGGCAGCCGACTCCAACCCGCCGCCTCCCAGCCCAACCTCCCTCGTACAAGTTGATGTCATAGCAGTCGGAGAGATAGCAGCACCATCATGGGCTCAACCCATCCTCAAATTTCTGGTAAACAAAGAGCTGCCAGCCGACGAGACCCTGGCCCGAGAAGTGCAAGGGCATGTGGCGGCATACACCATAGTCAACAAAGAGCTGGTTCGGCGCAGTGTCACTGGCGTGTACCAGCGCTGTGTGGAGCCGAACCAGGGCCAAGCAATCCTAAGAGATATTCACCGGGGCGAATGTGGTCACCACGCGGCCTCAACAGCACTCGTGTCCAAAGCTTTTCGCCATGGTTTCTTTTGGCCGACTGGTCTAGAAGAGGCCAAAGAGTTGGTCCAGAAGTGCCAGGGGTGCCAGAGATTCCGCTCCAAGCCACACTTGCCAGCTTCTGCACTCAAGACTATTCCCATCGCCTGACCCTTTGCTGTTTGGGGTTTGGATATGGTGGGGCCATTCAAGACAGCCCGTGGTGGCATGACTCGTCTGCTTGTCGCTGTGGACAAGTTCACCAAGTGGATAGAGGCCAAGCCAATCAAGAAACTGAATGGGCCGACTACCATGACTTTCATCGCCGACATCACACCTCGGTACGGCATACCGCATAGCATCATCACCGACAATGGCACAAACTTTGCCAAAGGAGCCTTGGCTCGTTTCTGCGCGACGCAGGGCATCTGACTGGACTTAGCGTCCGTTGCCCACCCGCAGTCAAACGGCCAGGTCGAACGAGCAAACGGACTCATCTTGTCCGGCATCAAGCCCCGACTGGTCGAACCTCTAGAGCGTTCGAACGGCTGCTGGCTCAATGAGCTGCCGGTCGTCCTCTGGAGCCTGTGCACAACTCCGAACAAGTCGACCGGCTTCACTCCCTTCTTCCTTGTCTACGGTGCTGAAGCCGTCATCCCGACGGACATAGAGTTCGACTCCTCGCGAGTCACCATGTACACCGAGGCGGACGCCAAGGAGGCACGAGAAGACGGCGTCGACCTGCTGGAAGAGGGCCGGCTGTTGGCGCTCATCCGGTCCGCCATCTACCAGCAGAGTCTGCGCCGATACTACAACCGCAAGGTGAAGCCAAGATCCTTCCAATAGGGAGACCTTGTGCTCCGGCTGATCCAGCGAACAGCTGGCAAGCACAATCTCTCGGCGCCTTGGGAAGGCCCCTTCATCTTCAGCAAGGTGCTGGGCAACGACTCCTACTACCTAATCGACGCTTAGAAGCCTAGAGCGTGCAAAAGAGATGATTCAAGCAAGGAGACGGAGAGGCCGTGGAATGCAAACCACCTCCGGAGATTTTACAGTTGAAAGCAGTATGTATCACGCTACCTTTTGTATTATGTACAAAGACTCCGGGTCCCCCGAGATGAACTCGGGGACTGCCCTCCTTTTATCTATATGATAAGTGTTATGCCCATGAGTGTACCTTGTTATTATTTCCGCCTGGCACCTGGTCGACCAGTCGGCCCGGAGGTTCGCCGCCTTCCGCTATATTCCGCCTCCAGCAGCCGGACAAGTAATGTATTGGCACCTAAAACTTCCTCTGTTAGAAGCCGCAGCTTGCAGAGCGACTGAGTGGTGGGAAGGGGTCGCAAGACAGTGCACACGTGAAAAATGGCTAAGGAAAACACATATAGTTGAGGCCGGCGCGACACTTGTTCGGCCGGCTGCCGAGCAGCCGGCCGGCCGGCTACTACTTCCCTTGCCAAAACCTCCAAACGACAAAGTACTTGCCGTCCCGCAAAAAGCTAAGTACCCAAACCAGCCGCAGTCCGCAGAGCGGCTGCTTGGCTGGCAAGAGGATAGCTAAGGGAGGGCGGCAAAGGAAAAAAGCAAGGATTATGGGCAAGAAAAGTTATAAATCGGCAAAACGAAGCATAAAGCTGCGATAGAATATTTACATACATAAAGGCCCATCGGCTGGCATTCAGCAAAGTTTGATATACACCCCACGGGTGGAATTGTGCGAATTTAACAAAAATGTCCAGACCAGCAAGCAGGAAAAGGAAAAGATTAACACCCTAGGGAGCAGCGGAAGACTCTAGTTGGTATTTGGGGTCGGCGATGCCGCTGGTTGATCAGACGGCTCGGCTGGGAATTTGAAGTCGACAACGCCGGTTGGTGCGACAGACGGCTCCGGCTGGACGCTAGGGTCGATGGTGCCAGTTGGTGCAGCAGGCGGCGCCGGCTAGATGACACAGTCAGCTGCGCCGGTTGGCGCGGCAGGCGACTCCGGCTGACCGCTGGAGTCGGCGACTCTAGTGGGGACAGCGGAGGGCTGGATGACGGAGTCGGTGGCGTCTGTCGGAGGAACGGGTGGCTGGTTGGTCACCGCCTGGCTGCCTCCAACAGTAGTCGGCGCTTTAGAGCGCGGGTCGTTGCTTGAGGCCCAGTTGGGGTGGGGCTGACCATGCGCCCCAGCCTCCGGCATGTCGTCGTCGGTATCCTCCTCCTCGTCTTCCTCCTCATCCTCCTCCCCTCCTCCCCTTCATCACTGGAGTCGATGACTTTGGCGGAGTCCTCGCTGTCCTCCGGGTTCAGCCCGAGCCACTCCTGCGGCGCTTTGGCGCCTTCTTCGACCACCTCCGGAACGAAGATGCTGGTGTCGGTAAAGTCGGCGATCGCTGCCGCCCTGTTGATAAGCTCGGCATCCACCGCCACCAGCTCCTCCTGCACCTCCTGCCGGAATGTGGCCAACTGGGCTAGATCTAGCCCAGGATACCACGCCTTGACGAACTCAAGGGCCCGGCACACTCCTGCACGGGCTGCAGAGCCCTTCCAGTCCTCCAGGCGGCCGGCCGCCACCTCCAGCCAGTCGGTGGTCCGACTTGGAGTGCGGGAGCTGGCAAGCTTGGCGGAGGGCGTGTCGCTGTCAGCCCGGCAGCTGAGGCGGCGCAACACTTAATGGGCGGGCCGAAGACGGGCCTGTATGCTGAGGATCTGCTCGTTGAGGGTCCGGGGGGCGTCAGCAGCAATCTGCACGCCTTCCGCCCTCCGCTCCTCGCGATGGGCCTCGATGATTTGGTTCACGGCGACGGAGTGACCTGGGAAGAAATCTGTTCGGGCAGAAGGCAAGAAAAAACAAAGTCAGAAACAAGCAGTCGGCTTAGACAAAGGTCGGCAGTTCAAGGCAATGAACAAGAAGAATAAAGCTCACCATCGACCAAGTCCTCGATGCTGCTGAAGTAGGCCGTCGTCTGTGCCTCCTTGTCGGCCCAGGTGGCATGCTCATTTTCAAACTCGGCGAGGAGATCGGTCTCCTTTGGCTTTGCCTCCCGCTGGGCCGTCTTGAGGGCCTCCGTCTGCTCGGCGAGCTTAGCGACCAGCCGGTCTCGCTCCTCAGTCAGCTTGCTGCACTCCGCCTCCTTGCCGCGCAGAGCGGTGTTGGATTCGCCCAGCTGCTGCTGCAAGGCGGCGTTGGCCTCTGTAAAAAGAAAAGAAGAAAGAGCATCAGTCAAAAAAGACAAGGAGGGATTTAGTTGCCACGGAGATCCGGCCCGACTGCTCAGCAGTCGGCCCGAATCTCGGGGACTACAGCCCGCGGGTGCGCCATCATGCCCCCGCAGAGAAGAAGTAGTTAACAAAGGTAGAGCCACTGAGGAGATTCAGCCCGACTGCTCAGCAGTCGGCCCGAACCTCGGGGACTACAGGCCGCGGGTGTGCCAGCACGCCCCTGCGAAGAAAGGAAGTTGGATCTTACTCCGGCTCTCGGACAGATGGGCGGTCTGCGTCTCCAGCTCCCGGACCCTGGAGTTGAAGGTGACCGCGCGAAGATTGTGGTAGTCCTGCGAAGGGGATATCAGATAAAGTCAGCATTTGACACATACAAGTTAAAGTCCCGGACCGCCTGCTCAGCAGTCGACCCGAAACTTGGGGACCACACCCAGTGGGTGCGCTAGCGCACCCCCACGAAGAAAGCAAGAAGATCAAGAAAAAAAGGAAAGCGAACAAAACTTACGCGGATGGCTGCCCGCGACTCCAGGAAGGCTTCGTTGCAGCGCATGAGGGCTTCGGCTTCAGCCCGGAGCTTGGCACGGGCGTCAAGGATGCACAGGCGAGCGCGTCGTCTCCAACGTATCTATAATTTATGAAGCATTCATGCTATTTTATTATTTGTTTTGAATGATTACGGGCTTTATTATACACTTTTATATTACTTTTGGGACTAACCTATTAACCGGAGGCCTAGCCCATATTGCTGTTTTATTGCCTGTTTCAGTATTTCGAAGAAAAGGCATATCAAATGGAGTCCAAACAGAATGAAACCTTTGGCAGCATGATTTTTTGGAGGAATATGATCCTGGAGACTTGGAGTTCACGTCAGAAGATCCTCGAGGCAGCCACGAGATAAGAGGGCGCCCCCCCCCCATACTGGGCGTGCCCCTGTCTCGTGGGCCCCTCGAGCACCTCCCGATCGACTTCTTTCGCCTATATAAGCCTACGTACCCTAAAACCATCAAATATAAAGATAGATTAGGAGTTCCCGCAAGCCTGTGTAGCCACCAAAAACCTCTCGGGAGTCCGTTCCGGCACCCTGCCGGAGGGGGAACCCATCATCGGTGGCCATCTTCATCATCCTGGCGCTATCCATGACGAGGAGGGAGTAGTTCACCCTCGGGGCTAAGGGTATGTACCAAGAGCTATGTGTTTGATCTCTCTCTCTCGTGTTCTCTCTATGGCACGATCTTGATGTATCATGAGCTTTGCTATTATAGTTGGATCTTATGATGTTTCTCCCCCTCTACTCTCTTGTGATGAATTGAGTTTCCCTCTTGAAGTTATCTTATCGGATTGAGTCTTTGATTTGAGAGCACTTGATGTATGTCTTGCCGTGTTTATCTGTGGTGACAATGGGATATCACGTGCCACTTGATGTATGTTTTGGTGACCAACTTTCGGGTTCCGCCCATGAACCTATGCATAGGGGTTGGCAAACGTTTTCTTGACTCTCCGGTAGAAACTTTGGGGCACTCTTAGAAGTACTTTGTGTTGGTTGAATAGATGAATCTGAGATTGTGTGATGCATATCGTATAATCATGCCCACGGATACTTGAGGTGACAATGGAGTATCTAGGTGACATTAGGGTTTTTGTTGATTTGTGTCTTAAGGTGTTATTCTAGTACAAACTCTTGAATAGATTGATCCGAAAGAATAACTTTGAGGTGGTTTCGAAACCTACCATAATCTTTTCGTTTGTTCTCCGCTATTAGTGGCTTTGGAGTGACTCTTTGTTGCATGTTGAGGGGTTGTTATATGATCTATCTATGTTATTATTGTTGAGAGAACTTGCACTAATGAAAGTATGAACCCTATGCCTTGTTTCCTACCATAGCAATACCATTTACACTCACTTTTATCATTAGTTACCTTGCTGTTTTTATATTTTCAGATTACAAAAACCTTTATCTACTATCCATATTGCACTTGTATCACCATCTCTTCGCCGAACTAGTGCACCTATACAATCTACCATTGTATTTGGTGTGTTGGGGACACAAGAGACTCTTTGTTATTTGGTTGCAGGGTTGTTTGAGAGAGACCACCTTCATCCTACGCCTCCTACGGATTGATAAACCTTAGGTCATCCACTTGAGGGAAATTTGCTACTGTCCTACAAACCTGTGCACTTGCAGGCCCAACAACGTCTACAAGTAGAAGGTTGTGTAGTAGACATCAAGCTCTTTTCTAGCACCGTTGCCAGGGAGGTTAGTGCTTGAAGGTATATCTTTAGATCTAGCAATCGAATATTTTTGTTTCTTGTTTTATCACTAGTTTAGTTTATGAAAGAAAACTACAAAAAAAATGGAGTTAAGTTTGTCTCATACGCTTTGTCTTTTTAATATCTTTCGTGAGTATGATGGAAAGGAAAATTGTGCTCAAGTGCTATAAGAAGAATGCATTAAAATGCTTGGTACTACATCTTTGAATGATGAGCATGGTTGCAATATTGTTAGTATGAACTCCTTGAATATCCATAGTACTAATGATGATTGCACTAGTTATGATGAAAATGTCTCTTATAAGCATGTTGATTTTTGTGGAGTAGAATGGGTTTGCATGGACACACCAAATAGAGAAAATAGATATTGCAAGAGGCTTAAGTATTTAAAAACTAAAGGTTTACAAGAAAGGCTTGATGATTGTGCTGAAAGATTCAATATTTTTCGTGCCCCTTGTGAACTTTGCAATGAATGTGGTCATTTAGATCTCCAATGCAAATTGTTTCATGATCGAATCGTGTCCAAAAATTGTGATAACTTGATTACCCTTGGGCATCATAAAGAGCTTAGTCTTCTTTTGGGGTATGAAGAAATGAAACGTATAACTGAGGGTATTCCAAAATTTAATCTTGATAGATTTCTTGATTTTTATCTAGAGGATATTTATATGTTTTGTGCGGTGAATTGCATTGAAAATCCTTATATTGCCAATTACATAAAGAAAAGAAAGCAAACAGAAGATGAAAAGAATACTAATAAAAGGAAGAGACTTCCCAATCTCCTCCTATTATTTTCTATGATGAATCAGGCAACGAGGAGGAGCTTTCTATTCAACCAATCTCATGAATTAGGAGCTCAAAGAGGAAGGTTGAACCCACACATGATGTGAAGAAGAAAAAGAAAAGAAGGATCAGCAAAGGTAGAAAGGTATCCCTCCCAAATGATGTTGCTCCTACTACTTATTGTGATGATGATAATTGCTATACTATTGGTGCTATCCATATTTTTAATGATGAGAGTGATTATGCTTATGATATGAAAAGGCCCAATCTTGGGGAAGCTATGTTTGATGAGGATGAAATATTTGAGAATATATTTGCTGAAATTAATGTTTGTCCCAAGCTTGGGGATGCTATGTTTAATGAAGATGATATTTTTAGCATCCCAAGTTTTGATATGCAAAGTTTTTATGATGATAGCATGCCTCTTATCTATGATGATTATATTGATGAAAGTGGGTTTGGAAGAGTGTCACCTTTAGGAATTAGTGATCCCACTATTTTGGAGGATGTTGAATCTTATTGTGATGAATATGAAAGTGGATTTGGAAGAGTGTCAACTTTATTTAGTGATTCCACTATCTTGGGAGAGGTTTCAGTCGATTATGATGAGAACGAAGTTGCTATTTATGATGATTATTGTGATGAAACTTATGCTATAAGAAGTAGTGATGATTATATTTATAAAACTTGTCATGATTATGATTACCCTTTTTCTAAACAATACACTTTTAACGTGGAAACAATTTATAGTATTCAAGTCTTTTATGATACTCCCACTATTCCGAATGAGAAGAATTTTGCTTACGTGGAGAGTAGTAAATTTTCTATGCTTGTAGATCATGAAAAGAATGATTTAGGTGAAGGTTATATTGTTGAATTCATTCATGAGGCTACTGAAAATTATTATGAGGGAGGAATATATGCTTGTAGGAATTGCAATAATATCAAGTTTCCTCTCTATGTGTTGGAAATCTTGAAGCTACACATGTTTTACCTTCCTACGCTTGTTGATTATTGTTCCCATAAGTTGTTTGCTCACAAAATCCCTATGCATAGGAAGTGGGTTAGTCTTAAATGTGCTAGTCATATGCTTCATGATGCTCCCATTATGTTTCAATTCTTATCTCTTATGTGAGCATCATTCCCATCATCATGCCTAGCTAGAAAGGCATTAAAGAAAAGCGCTTGTTGGGAGACAACCCAATATTCATCCTTACTATTTTTGTGTGTCCACATGATTATGCTACTGTAGTAATCATGTTTTAAGCTTTTGTTTTAATAAAGTGCCAAGTAAGACCTTTAGGATAGCTTACGGTGATAGTTGTGTTGATCCTGCTGAGAATCAGAAACTTTTTCACCCAGTAAATTAGTTTTGTTAATTCACAGTAACGTGATTATGATCTGATTCTTTTTGCTCTGGGTTTGTACACGAATTTCTTAGCACTTCCTAATTTGGTAGAATGTTTGGAGTTCCAGAAGTATACATTTGATACAGATTACTACAGACTGTTCTGTTTTTGGCAGATTCTGTTTTCTATGTGTTGTTTGCTTATTTTGATGAATCTATGAGTAGTATTGGAGGATATGAAACATAGAGAAGTTAGAATACAGTAGATATTACATCAATATGAATTTAGAATGAGTTAATTACAGTACCTAAGTGGTGGTTTTATTTTCTTATACTAACGGAGCTTACGAGTTTTCTGTTGAGTTTTGTGTTGTGGAGTTTTCAAGTTTTGGGTAAAGATTCGATGGACTATGGAACAAGGAGTGGCAAGAGCCTAAGATTGGGGATGCCCAAGGCACCATAAGTTAATATTTAAGAATAGCCAAAAGCCTAAGCTTGGGGATGCCCCGGATGGCATCCCCTCTTTCGTCTTCGTTCATCGGTAACTTTACTTGGAGCTATATTTTTATTCACCACATGATATGTGTTTTGCTTGGAGCATCATTTTATTTTGTTAGTATTTTATTTCTGTTTGATTAGAGTATGAAGATCTGAAATTCTTTAATGAGAGAGAGTCTTCGCATAGTTGCATATTTATTTAGCTACTCATTGATATTCACTTATATCTTTTTGGAGTAGTTTTTCACTCACTCGTGTGCTTCACTTATATCTTGTGAGTAAATTGTTGAATGAGTTGATTGTCATAAATCTGAAATTAAATATGTTTCATTTGCTTATCCCATGGGGAGTAATGACTTCACATCTAATAAGTAGAGGTTGTAAATTTATTGAAGGTTAGCAAGCATTGTATTGGTCATTTGAACAATTCATGAAAGAATATTGAAGGAAGAGAGATTTCACATATAAATATACTATCATAGACATCTTTTATAATTGGGAGCACTCATTAAGTATGACATGCTAAAGAGTTGATGCTGGACAAGGAAGACAATGTAATGGTTTATGTTTTCCGACATCTCAGTTAAAGTATATTGTCATGGATCATTCAAACATGTTGAGCTTGTTGTTCCCCCTCGTGCTAGCCAAAATTCCTTGCACCAAGTAGAGATACAACTTGTGCTTCCAAATATCCTTAAACCCAGTTTCGCCATGAGAGTCCACCATACCTACCTATGGATTGAGTAAGATCCTTCAAGTAAGTTATCATCGATGCAAGCAATAAAAATTGCTCTCTAAATATGTATGATCGTTTGGTGTGAAGAAAATAGCTTTATACGATCTCTTGTTATGGAAGCAATAAAAGCGACGAACTGCATAATAAAGGTCCATATACAAGTGGCAATATAAAGTGACGTTCATTCACATTAACATTTTGTGTATCCAACCCTAAAAGCGCATGACAACCTCTGCTTCCCTCTGCGAAGGGCCTATATTTTACTTTATGTCTTTTACTTTATGCAAGCGTCAAGGTGATCTTCACCTTTCCCTTTTTCATTTTATCCTTTGGCAAGCACTTCGTGTTGGGGTGATCCTGAAATATATATCCAATTGGATGTAAAATAGCATGAACTATTATTGTTGACATCACCCAAAGGTGAATACGTTGGGAGGCAACACTATAAGCCCCTATCTTTCTCAGTGTTCGATTGAAACTCCATAACCATTAGTATTGCGTGAGTGTTAGCAATTGTAGAAGACTATATGATAGTTGAGTATGTGGAGTTTGTTATTCCTGAAAATAAGATGAATTGCAATTGTTTGATGACTGAGAATGAAGTTTGCTAGTTTTCAAGAAAGTTTATGGTCTATGCTTTGACATGTGAATTGCTTGTTACTCTATCGTGAGAAGTTTTATGAGACGAACTACTGTTATGACATATTATCATGCTAGAATAGGTGATTGAAATTATCATTGATTAAACTTGTGCACCTTCTAGCATTCACACTTCATAAATTCTTTCTTTTATCATTTGCCTACTCGAGGACGAGTAGGAATTAAGCTTGGGGATGCTGATACGTCTCCAACGTATCTATAATTTTTGAAGCATTCATGCTATTTTATTATCTGTTTTGAATGATTACGGGCTTTATTATACACTTTTATATTACTTTTGGGACTAACCTATTAACCGGAGGCCCAGCCCATATTGCTGTTTTATTGCCTATTTCTGTATTTTGAAGAAAAGGAATATCAAACGGAGTCCAAACGGAATGAAACCTTCGGCAGCGTGATTTTTTGGAAGAATATGATCCTAGAGACTTGGAGTTCACGTCAGAAGATCCTCGAGACAGCCACGAGATAGGAAGCCCCCCCATACTAGGCGCGCCCCCTGTCTCGTGGGCCCCTCGAGCACCTCCTGACTGACTTCTTTCGCCTATATAAGCCTACTTACCCTAAAACCATCGAATATCAAGATAGATCGGGAGTTCCGCCGCCGCAAGCCTGTGTAGCCACCAAAAACCTCTCGGGAGTCCGTTCGGCACCTGCTGGGAGGAACCCATCACCGGTGGCCATCTTCATCATCCCGGTGCTATCCATGATGAGGAGGGAGTAGTTCACCCTCGGGGCTGAGGGTATGTACCAGTAGCTATGTGTTTGATCTCTCTCTCTCTCGTGTTCTCGGTTTGGCACGATCTTGATGTATCGCGAGCTTTGCTATTATAGTTGGATCTTATGATGTTTATCCCCCTCTACTCTCTTGTGATGAATTGAGTTTCCCTCTTGAAGTTATCTTATCGGATTGAGTCTTTGATTTGAGAACACTTGATGTATGTCTTGCCGTGTTTATCTGTGGTGACAATGGGATATCACGTGCCACTTGATGTATGTTTTGGTGACCAACTTGCGGGTTCCGCCCATGAACCTATGCATAGGGGTTGGCACACGTTTTCTTGACTCTCCGGTAGAAACTTTGGGGCACTGTTTCAAGTACTTTGTGTTGGTTGAATAGATGAATCTGAGATTGTGTGATGCATATCGTATAATCATGCCCACGGATACTTGAGGTGACAATGGAGTATCTAGGTGACATTAGGGTTTTGGTTTATTGTGTCTTAAGGTGTTATTCTAGTACGAACTCTTGAATAGATTGATCCGAAAGAATAACTTTGAGGTGGTTTCGTACCCTACCATAATATTTTCGCTTGTTCTCCGCTATTAGTGGCTTTCGAGTGACTCTTTGTTGCATGTTGAGGGATTGTTATATGATCTATCTATGTTATTATTGTTGAGAGAACTTGCACTAGTGAAAGTATGAACCCTATGCCTTGTTTCCTACCATTGCAATACCGTTTACGCTCACTTTTATCATTAGTTACCTTGCTGTTTTTATATTTTCAGATTACAAAAACCTTTATCTACTATCCATATTGCACTTGTATCACCATCTCTTCGCCGAACTAGTGCACCTATACAATCTACCATTGTATTGCGTGTGTTGGGGACACAAGAGACTCTTTGTTATTTGGTTGCAGGGTTGTTTGAGAGAGACCATCTTCATCCTACGCCCTACGGATCGATAAACCTTAGGTCATGGTTGCTTCAGTGTCGGGGATCGACGAGCTCGCGGCACCGGCTTCTAGCGGCCATGGCGCTGAAGCCGCCTTTGCAAAACGACAGCGCACGGGTGTGCGGACCTCAGGAATCAGGTTCGTCACCACCGCGTCCCCGACTGGTGGCACCGGCGGTGCAGCCGGTGTCTCGTCCTGCTTCCCGCTAGTCGGTGGCGGCGGCGGCACAATGACGTCTGGCATGGCCACGTCGCTGCCCTCCCGCTCCTGGATCGACTGCTCGTCGCCGGCTCCCCCGATTGTCCCCTCAAACTCCGGCGGAGGTGGCGCGGTGTTCAAAGGCGTCACGAGCAGCGGCTCCTGGCGGCGTGCAGCCTCCGCAAGCTGCTCCCTCTCTGCGGCTTCGGCCTCCGCCTGTGCCAACTTCCTCGCTGCGGATGCTGCGGCCTTGTCCGCCTCTGCCTTCACCAGATGTTCGGCTTCTTCCTCACGCGCCTCACGCGCGTTTCGCTCCGTCGCCTCCCGGAGGTTGGCGGCCGGGTCGATTCGCTGGCTGGTGGAGGAAGTCGCCGCCGACTTGATGACCGAGGCGGCACCCGAGTTCTTGAGAGTCAGTGGGGCCCTGAGATGAGAAGACAAGTCAGAAAAGCTTTTTAAGCCGGATTGGCAAAAAGACGGAAAGCACGAAAAGAATACTTACGCCGACACCATGACTGGCATCTTCGGTTGCCTCTGATACTTGGCCACCTTGGCCGCGTCTTCTTTCCGCCTGGTCGCCGCAGCCGGGTTCTTAAGCTTCTTTGGGGCGCTGCCGAATAGGGCAGCGCCTTGCCTCCACTTGCGTTTGCCGCCACGGGCGGGCGGCCCAGTAGAGGGGCCTGCGCAGGTGTTAGCAGTGCTCGAGGCGGGGTGCGGCTCGTTTCATCATCGTCGTCATCGGGCCAGGTCTCCATGCTGCCGCCCTCCTCGGAGCCGCCTGCTCTGCCGCCACAGCCTGTTGCATCGTCCGCTAGGGCGGCCGCCCCCAAGTCGGGGTCGTCCACATTGCTCACCGCCCTGTCCAGCAGGTAGTCACCACCCGACCCCACGATGGCGGCCGTCGTCTCGGACATATAAATCTGCACTCCAGAGGGGAGTCGCATCACGACAAGAACAAGACTGAAAACAGAGCTGAAGGAAGAAATGAAGGAACTTAAGGAAGACGGCGGGTCGTCCCGAGAGTACGGCCACTTCCCGTACGACCACTCTGCCTCCAACACCTTGAGGTCGGAGATCTCATTCACCATCCGCGCGTCCTCAGTAGTCGGCATCTCCTTCGTGCATAGCCGGCTGGGGTCGCGGTGCCCGCTCATCCAAAAGATTGGATGAGGGCAGCCCTGGAGCGGGAGGACCCGGCGCTCGACGAAGGCGATGAGGAGGTCGAAGGCCACGAGGCCCTGTGACTCCTGGAGCACCCGGAGTCGGCCGATGGCAGCCGCCGCGTCCGGCGACACCGGCTTCGACTTGTATCCCCAGTTGGGCCGAAGCCCGGTGGGAGGGAGGGCCTCATAGGCTGGCAGGTTGATGAAGTCGACAGCCGGATCGATGTTCTCGATGTAGAAGTAGGATTGCTGCCACATCTTTATAGACTGTGACAACTTGATGACGGGGAAGGCGTTCCATTTCGCCGGCCGGCGCACGGAACCCGCCGCACTCGGCCGCCGTTTCCTTGGCGGAGGTGCCGAGCTTCCCGTAGAAGTACGCTCCCCACAGCTCGAGTGTGGGGAGGATGCCGATGTAGCCCTTGCACACCGTGACGAAGGTGGAAAGCAACGTCGCGGTGTTTGGCATAAGGTGATGAGGTTGGAGGTGGTTGAAGTCGAGGAATGAGCGGAGGAAGCCGCTAACCGGAAGACCGAAACCGCGGAGGAAGTGCGAGCGGAAGACGACCCGCTCGTCCCCCCTCGGCGTCGGCAAGATCTCCTCCTCCGGCAGCACCCGCGCCTTGACAAATGCCGCGTTGGGCATCCGGCACGTGTCGCGGAGGTAGGAGATGTGATCCTCGATCACCGTCGACCCGTCCCAATCGCCGCCCTTCTCGCACGCCATGGCTTCAAGCGGGTCGCGTGAGGAGGAGGGGTGCGTCAGCGGCGAACAGTGGCAGCACCTCGGCAGCACGGAGCGGCAGAGGCAGTAGTGGAGGAGAGAGCAGAGGAAGAAAAGAGAGTGGGAGGGGGCGCGCGAGCTTTGCCGCACTCCTCCCTCCCCCTACTTATAGCCCTCGGGCTACGAAGCCGAGGGGGCGGGGCATGGGTCATGGGATTAACTGCGCCCACGACCCCACGACCCCCCATTTACCGCGCGCTATCACCACGCCTCGAGCGGTCATGGGAATCGAAACCGCCCCCCTCGATGCAGCGGATCCGCCCGGGTGCCGAGGCACGGTAGTGGCGGGCCCGGCCCGCAGTCACGTCCCATCAGGAGCATGGGGTGACAGGCTGGCCGGGCTGGTGCATGCCGCGTGGCGTGTCCGTGGCGGGCGGCGTCCCTGGGAAGCTTAGGAGGCACGCCATCTGTTTTCCCACCCTGGAGTTCAAAAAACGACCAACGGTCCCGCCTAGCCAAAGCCAACTCCAGTAGTCGGACAGCCGTAAGGCAGGTCGAACATTCTTCCGGAGCTCGGTGAGGGGGGAAGCCGATGTGACTTTGCAGCCCCTCGACCACAACTCCTCACCGGCTTCGGGGACTACTGTCGGAGTAATGGGCCACGGGTAGCCTCATCCGAGTCCCTGGATTCATCAAGACTTTGGGCCAGCTCCGCCTTGCTGGGCCCCAAGCTAAAGCTCCGCCCTCCGGGCGCCGGCTAGCTAAACGGCCGGCCACCAGAGGGTGGCAACCCACAAACATACGGCACCACGAGCGGCTGGCTCCAGCCAGCTGGCCTCTAGAGAGGACGGCCTCAAGCAGGCGGCCACCTCGCGCCCTCAGAGTCTGTGCCCCCATCAAGAGGACGATATGGGGCGTGGCTACAGTGAAGACCTCACCCTTGAATCTTGGGATTAGGTGTGGCCACAGTGACCCGTACAGGCGGAGATCTCCGCACGGCGTGGCACTGTTGCCACCTTCCCTTGACGTCACTCTGGACAGGCGAGGCCCTGTTCCCCGATGGCCTGTCTGTACGACCCGCAGGCTGCGGCCCTACCAGGCAGCGACACCCCAGAGGACAGCGCACGTCGAACCAATCGGACCAGGGGAGGGCCGGCCTCCAGCAGGCGGTTGTCCCCTCCTTCGAAGCAAGTGCACCCTTAACCTGATGAGTCCAGGTGTGGCTATAGTGATCTCCCACCAGGCGGTGGGACTGTAGCTACACTGGCTGACCAAGTCAGCCTCATTAGCAGCACGGCTATAGTAAGTAGCCACCAACTAGACCCGCCAGCGGCGGGAGCGGCCTGTCGGCTCCGTACCAGACCAGTCGGCGGGGCCCACAAGGCGGCGGGCCCCAGTAGTTGGCGGAGAAGTCGGAGGCCGGAGACGCTGACAGCCGGGCCCAGTAGCCGGCCAGATTACCATTGTACCCCTGGGGGCTAGGCCTATATAAACCCCCCAGGGCGCCCATGCAAAGGGTTCCCACCCCATTAGACCTAGCCACATTCCTAGAGCAGGAGAGAGCTAGCCTTGCCTTCTCCTGCCTCTAGCATACAGCTCAAGGAGCAACTTTGTATCACTTGTGCCTTTAGTGATCATGCGAGACCCGTAGAGCGGGGTGGGGTGATATCTCCTAGGAGAGCCACAACACAGGTAAAATGCCATGGCGTTAGTGTCTCGCCTCATCCGCTTAGAGCACCGGGGACGTTCTACTCGCTCCCACCATGATAAGCCATCCTTTGGCATATGTCGCACCCAACCCCCGAAACATATTGAAAATGTTTAGTGGCTCTCATATGCATGATTGTTTATTTAACTTAGAGCCCATATTACTTTGTCTTCTCTCTTGAGTTGAATGCTTGCGATTCGGCTTAGTCAATGCACGTGCACTATTATTATTATACACACCGTTCGGTCGTGCAAGTTAAAGGCAATAATGACAATATATGATGGACTAATTGAGATGAGAAAAGATGGTATGAAGTCGACCTCTCTTGTTTTTGTAAATATGATGAGTTCATCGTTCCTGATTCAGCCTATTGTGAAGTAAACATATTTGCAATGACATTTAGAGATTATAGTTGCTTGTGCCATGCTTTATTAGCTATGAGTTATAATGGTTAACCTTGCATGCCAACATGCTATTAAAATGATTGTGATGTGGTGTGATGGGATGGTATCCTCCTTTGAATGAATTGAGTGACTCGACTTGGCACATGTTCACGCATGTAGTTGAAACAAATCAACATAGCCTTCACGATATTTATGTTCATGGTAGATTATATCCTACTCATGCTTGCACTCGGTGTAAATTAATTTTAATGCATGTTCATAACTGTTGTCGCTCTCTCAGTTGGTCGCTTCCCAGTCTTTTGCTAGCATTCACCTGTACTAAGCGGGAATACTGCTTGTGCATCCAAACTCCATAAACCCTAAAGTTATTCCATATGAGTCCACCATACCTTCCTATATGCGGTATTTACCCGCCGTTCCAAGTAAATTTGTATGTGCCAAACTCCAAACCTTCAAATGAAATTCTGTTTTGTATGCTCGAGCAGCTCATGTTTCAACTAGGGCTGTCTATATCTTCCATGCTAGGTGGGTTATTCTCAAGAGGAGTGGACTCCGCTCCTCATTCACAAGAAAATGGCTGGTAATCGGGATGCCCAGTCCCATGATACAAAAGATCAAAGCAAATCAAAATAATTAAACAAAACTCCCCCATGGCCGTTGTTAGTTGGAGGCACTCGTTGTTTCGAGAAAGCCATGGATTGATGCTTGTTGGTGGTGGGGGAGTATAAACTTTTACCATTCTGTTTGGGAACCGCCTATAATGCATGTAGTATGGAAGATATCGCCATCTCATAGTTGTTGCGTTGACAGTGGAAGTATGCCGCTCAAAATGTTATTCAATCTCTATTTTAAAATCGAGCTCTGTCTACAAATCCATGCTTCCCTCTGCGAAGGGTCTATCTATTTACTTTTATGTTTAGTCATCATCCTTCTTATTAAAAAGCACCCGCTGGAGAGCACACTATCATTTGCATTAATTACTATTGGTTTATATTGGGTATGACTTGACTGGATCTCTTTTACCATGAATTACAATCTTTAGTCAGTCCTTGATCTTTAAAGGTGCTCTGCATTTATGTTTTGCGGTCTCAGAAAGGGCTAGCGAGATACCATCTAGTTATATCATATTATGATTGTTTTGAGAAAGTGTTGTCATCCGAGTTTTATTATTACTCCTCGCTAGCTGATTATGTCGTTGATATGAGTAAACATGAGACCTAAGTGTTATTTTGAGAATGGTTAGTTCATAATCTTTGCTGAAAACTTGAATGCCGGCTTTACATATTTACAACAACAAGAGCAAATAGAGTTTGTAAAAGTCTTTCTTTATCACTTTCAGTTTATCAACTGAATTGCTTGAGGACAAGCAAAGGTTTAAGCTTGGGGGAGTTGATACGTCTCCAACGTATCTACTTTTCCAAACACTTTTGCCCTTGTTTTCGACTCTAACTTGCATGATTTGAATGAAACTAACCCGAACTGACGCTGTTTTTAGCGAAATGCCATCTTTGTTGTTTATTGTGCAGAAAACAGAAGTTCTCGGAATGACCTAAAAATCCACGGAGATAACTTTTGGAAAATATAAAAAATACTGGCGAAAGAATCAAGGCCAGGGGCCCACACCCTGTCCACGAGGGTGGGGGGCGCGCCCTTCCCTCCTGGGTGCGCCCCCTGTCTCGTGGGCCCCCTGATGCTCCACCGACCTCAACTCCAACTCTATATATTCCGTTTCGCGGCGAGAAAAATCAGAGAGAAAGTTTCATCACGTTTTACGATACGGAGCCTCCGCCAAGCCCTAATCTCTTTTAGGAGGGCTGATCTGGAGTCCGTTCGGGGCTCCGGAGAGGGGGATTTGTCGCCATCGTCATCATCAACCATCCTCCATCAGCAATTTCATGAGGCTCACCGCCGTGCGTGAGTAATTCCATCGTAGGCTTGCTGGACGGTGATGGGTTGGATGAGATTTACCATGTAAGCAAGTTAGTTTTGTTAGGGTTTGATCCCTAGTATCCACTATGTTCTGAGATAGATGTTGCTATGACTTTGCTATGCTTAATGCTTGTCACTAGGGCCCGAGTGCCATGATTTCAGATCTGAACCTATTATGTTTTCATGAATATATGTGAGTTCTTGATCATATCTTGCAAGTCTATAGTCACCTATTATGTGTTATGATCTGACAACCCCGAAGTGACAATAATCGGGATACTTCTCGGTGATGACCATAGTTTGAGGAGTTCATGTATTCACTATGTGCTAATGCTTTGTTCGGTTCTCTATTAAAAGGAGGCCTTAATATCCCTTAGTTTCCACTAGGACCCGCTGCCACGGGAGGGTAGGACAAAAGATGTCATGCAAGTTCTTTTCCATAAGCACGTATGACTATATTCGAATACATGCCTACATTACATTGATGAGCTGGAGCTAGTTACATGTCACCCTATGTTATAGCTATTACATGAGAAGCGCATCCGACATAATTATCCATCACTGATGCAATGCCTACGAGATTTTCACATATTGTGCTTCGCTTATTTACTTTTCTGTTGCTACTGTTACAATTACTACAAAACTGCAATCTTTACTTTTGCCACTATTACCATTACTATCTTACCACTTTGCTACTAAATACCTTGTTGCAGATACTAAGTTATCCAGGTGTGGTTGAATTGACAACTCAACTTCTAATACTTAAGAATATTCTTTGGCTCCCCTTGTGTCGAATCAATAAATTTGGGTTGAATACTCTACCCTCGAAAGCTGTTGCGATCCCCTACA
This sequence comes from Aegilops speltoides, assembly GCA_021437245.1. Taxonomy (NCBI): domain Eukaryota; kingdom Viridiplantae; phylum Streptophyta; class Magnoliopsida; order Poales; family Poaceae; genus Aegilops; species Aegilops speltoides. The sequence goes on along the minus strand of CM038147.1, from coordinate 155,453,396 downwards.
CTTATGGGTTCTCATTAAGCAAGCTTCACCTCATCTTGCGAGCCACCGCGCCCGTGGGCAGGGGAGACGGCGTACTAAGCAAGCTTCTTCTTGTTCTGCGAGTTGACGGGACACATCAAAAGTACTCCAGTGTATAGAGCCTTGCCTCTAAGGTAGGCCCCACATGGTTTGCCTCTTTTTTAACATAAAACGTCAAGTCGCAATTTGTTTGTTCACCCGTGGTAGACGATCCTACCTCCACCAAGTGGACAACTAGTACACGTGTCAAATTACCACGTGGGCTGCCTTTTTCATACAGAAATGAGCTCCACCGTGTACCCACGCGGGTGTGGTTGGGAAAGAGACGGGAGTACGTTCGCCGTGCATGCACATCTTCTCTTCATGCACGTCCCCCACCTATGTGGGTGTGTGTGAGAGAGATACAAACCTATACATAATGCGCCGTCCATCCCCATGCCTCTGCCCAGTCCGACCACCAGTCACCACCACGCCCCACTCCTCCTCACCTTATCTCTCATCTTTCTCCCTCCATTGTTATATACAAGGGGCCATTATCAAAATTACAATTTGCGGATATACAAGGCCACTAACACTAATCGATGCAATATTATTGGTGTGTGCCTCGTGGTACTAGCAAAGGAGGACATTAATTATCCCTTGCATGCATGCAGGAGTTTGTAAAAAAATGCATCTTGATGTTCCGTGCAATGCACGGGCATCTTGCTAGTCCATGAAAACAACAGATGGAAAAATTCCATGGCGAACGAGGGTTTTGAATATGTTGGGAGGGGCTGTTTGGATCTTGCTCGGGGTAGCCAAAATATTGGCGACCCTTTTGTCCACCGGTGCCTTTGTCACCGATGAACGAGGAATGGCTCAGTGCTCATCTTTGTCATGCATCCTCCGGCATGCGTTGGAGCGAGCTTCGCCTGAGCTGTGTTTTTGTCCTAGCGCCGCCGAGCCGCCCATGAGACCGACCAGCGACCCCCAAATTACGCCATCCAACCGTAGCCGCACACATTACGATAGCAACTCAACCAACCGGACGAAATTCACGCAAACACGTAGGCAAACTGATATTTCATATAAACAACAACGGAAATCATATAAAATACCGGATTTTCATACAAACATGACGGATTTCATTACATTCAAATGAACTACGCGGTGCTAGTTCTGGACAGCACAGGTATATAATACCTGGCTAAATGGTCGCCCGCCAATCGATTTGTGTTCCTCATGTCCGGCAGCACGATCACCAGACTGCCGGGAGCCCCGGAGGTATATGCTTCAACGCAAAGGACGGCTCGCTTTCCCACTGCCCAACTGATATCATTGGATGATGCCGAAGATGATGGTGGCCGGCACCGGTTACATTTCATCACCGGCCACTACTTCGCCATGGCCGACACCGGCTCGAGTTCATCCTAACATTCCCCTCTTCCGTGGAGCCCATGCGGGGTCGACGAAGGTCCTCGCAACAAAAGGATCCGGCAAGACACCTACTGTGTACGCCGGTGTCGTCTCCGCGGTGGCCTTCATGGGACCCAAGTGGCGGCGGCCTCTCGTGTTCTACTTCTCCTTGATGATGGCGGCGAACGCGGAGGCGCTGGCCACCGACTCGTCGCTCTCTGTGCACGCGGCTTCTGTCGCTGCTTGCATGGCGCGGCCGCTAGCATGGGAGTCTCGGCCACAGAAACGGGAGACGCGGTATGAGGCGGTGGCATGGACGGCAGCAACGACGCCCATGTGCCGCTCCTCGTCGAGCTGGCTGGGCGGCAAGTTCTGAACATGTGGCTGGCTTGGGGCGATGGCAGCTCTGTTGGGCGAGGGGAGGGAGGTGGATCAGCGAGCTACATAGCTCATACCCGGTGGGCTACCCAGCCGGCTTGGATGTGGAATAACTACTCTTTGTAAGCCATTGTAAGTGTGGACAAAATGGTGAAGGAGGAGATAGGGGAGCGGCGGAGGTGTGGAATTCTTGGCCGGCATTTGGCCTCGTTTAAATAGGAGATTAAATAGACGGCGGACAGGAGGAGCTCGGCCGGCGTTGTGTTTAATGTCGGCCCGGTCAAGAACGGACGTGTGTCCAGAGTGGGTTTCTCGGCTTCCACACTGGCGGGTTTCATGTAGGCGTTTGAATGCGGCAAGGAGGCGCGTTCAGCCGGGCGTGCAGCAAGTGGCACCCTCGACTCTGACCTAGGACACCGCACCATTCTTCCACTGACGTGTGGGCTCTTTGGGTACATGGCCTGCATGTCAGTGACCCAACGTAGGTAGCGCACAGCAGAGGAACCTTTGGTGGGCCAGGGCGGTCAGAAGCGGGCATTTCATAAACCGATGATTGTTCATTGAGTGGGCGCCATCTTTTTCATGTAGATAATCCTACTATGTTGATAGACCGTTCGATACATTGTGATTCATAAAGACCGCTGCAAACATCAATGTTCTGCTTATCACAGATAAGATTGATTAATACCCGTAACAATCCATGTCCTTAACAAAGGGTGCATGCGTATAGGTTGGCGTGTGTCTTGCATCGTGTCTTTGTGTGCATGCGGCGTGTGAGTGTTGCGTGCGTGCAAAGTGCGTTTGATGTTGCATGCATGGAGTGCGTGCGTCGTGTGTTCATGAGTGCATGTGTATGTGTAAGTGTTGCATGCCAGCATGCGTGCGTGTGTCGTTATGTATGCGTGTCGATGTTGCACACATGCATGCGTGTACATCTTGCGCGTGCGTGCATGTGTGCGTCGCGGGGTGAGGCTACGTCGGTCGACCGACTTTTTCATCTCTGGTCATTAGATTTTCCAGCCGTTGGATCTGAAATCAAGGGCCTCGGTTTATCATCAAACTCCACCCCACGAGCCGCCACCACCACCGGCGAAACGCTAGCCCCGCGCCCCATGACGGCCGCGCCGCCCGCCCTCCCGAAACCACTCCCCACCGCCAGTCCGCCACCACACCGTCCATCCCTCTAGCCCCCAGCCCGAGCTTTTTCTCCAGCGATCCCCACCCACCGCCCAATCAGCGCCCCCAACCATCGGCGGCGCCAACCGAGGTCTCACAACCCGAATACCCACCGACCAATAACTTATTACCATTTCATCCTTCATATCTGCTGATGGGTGGGCCCTATGGTAATGTGCGCTGCTGAATGTGGACCGTTTGACTGGTCAATTGATCGTGTTATCAACAAATTACAGAGATGTATAGTGAGAGCCAATGACCGTATGGTCACCCTAAAATGTACTCCTATTTTATTAACACAGTATAGATTCAAACTACCATTTCTTTCTTTCATATACGGGCTGACAGGTGGGCCCCACGGTTACGCGGCCCGATGGTGCAACACTAGTTGCGCCGCGTGGACCGTTTATTGGTCGATTGATTGTGTCATCAACAAAATCGGAGTTATGCGGGTGAGCGGTGACCGTATAATCATGACATGTATTTGTTTGACACGGTACAAACGCAAGGGCTCATATATACGCGCAAGCACTCACCGTTATAAGCGCACACACGCGAACCCTACCCCTATGAGCACATTCGAGAGAGTGGGCCAGCATATATGATCTTGAGATTTTACGAAGTCACCATTGGTGCCTCGTAGTCGAGTGGAACGTCTCCTCCCATTGAACGTACGTCGCTAGAAAATACTGAAATTAACACAAGATAAATGCGAGCACCGGGACTTTAACCTTGGTGGGCTCGAGAAACCACTGTCCTCCAAACCATCCAACCACATGTTGGTTAGCACGACAAAATGTATGTGGTGACCGTGATGAGCTTATTCTGAAGTCCAGTGAGCATATCGTGCTTTCGCTTCAAATACAATGACCGTAAGTGTAAATCGACAAAATCTGAACACGCATCAAATGCAAAGTCTGTCAGTGTCATCAACAAAATATGGAGACGTATCGTGAGCTAGATACCGTTGTACTATTGTATATTCTTATTTTCTTAGTGGCCGATTGCGTGTGTGGTGTGGTGGGAAAATCATTTCTAGTTGTGGTGGGTCAACATGAAGACTCATGGGTTGGTTCCATCCTGCGCCACATATAGGTTGAACCGAGACACGTTATATGAAGACCCATGTGGAGGACTCGGCGTACAACACGAAGCTACCAGAGTCGCGGAGGACTCTATCCCCACTTGATAAGCCGACTATATATGATTTGTAACCCTAGGCCCCCAGTATGTTATAGAAGCTTGGGGGATAGTTCTTCGATAGTATACACACACGCACAATGCCTGGTATTCACGTGTACTTTGTACACACATCACTAATATACAGTACCAGGAGTAGGCTCTTTCTTCAACTGCAAGGTCCGAACTAGGGTAAAACTTTGCCTCGTATTACCACCCAGCCTAACAGCCAGGGATATCCTACCGAATGATATGATGAAATCATATATGCCAACTACTAAGAGAGAGGTGTGTTTGGGGGGGGGCAATGTGTGCGAGAGAGGCCTAAAGATAATGTGCGTGCGGGAGACACGTAGGCACATATATGTGCGTATAGAGGGCTAGTAGAGACCATGCATGTGTATATATGCATGTGAGAGAAATAGTGTTTTCCAATTGAGATTAGTGAAAAGAGTGGTACATAGTAGTCAGGAAGAGAGAGAGAGAGAAACACAGAGAGCATGTGCGTGAGACACCCCGACACCCTGAGAGAGATTGTGAGCATGTGTGAAAGAGAAATTTCTACAAAAAAAAGACACATCCGTGACATTTTGGGACGAACGAAATTTTTTCTGTCATACATATGACACTTCTATGACGATAATTGTGACAAAACTCGGTATCATCATAGATGTGGTGGGCTCCTACTTCTATGACAAAAAATCATGACAGAAAATGGGCTTTTCGTCTTGGGCGAGCCGGAGACGCAGCTGCATGACATTCTTTGGGCCGTCCATGACGGAAAAAACCGTGGTAGAAGCAAGGGGAAGGAAAATTTCAGGGAGTTGCCGGTTACGGTGGGAGAGTGATGCGCGTTTCTCTCGTGCAGTGCAGCAGCGTGTGCGGGCGTTGGCTCTAATCGAACCCGGCGATTACCTGCGCGAGTCTGCGTTCTTGAACCCGAGCGATCGATCGATTGCTCTTAGCGAACCGATGGGCGATTCGCCGCTCTCGCTGCTAATCGAAGCCGATCGATGCAGCCTCTGGGATGAACAGTGAGTGTTGCGGGGGGGTGGATGAACAGTGAGCGGTGGCGTTGCCTCTGGATGAACAGGAACCCGTGGTGTGGAGGGCTGGATGAATAGTAGATGGTGGAGGGGTGGTCGTGGAGGGTGGTTGAGCAGGACCCGTGGTGTGGAGGGCTGGACGAGCAGTGAGCGGTGGAGGGGTGGCCGTGGAGGGTGGTTGAGCAGGACCCGTGGTGTGGAGGGCTGGATGAGCGATGAAGCGATGGAGGGTGGTTGAATAGTAGCGGTGGAGTAGTGCGCGGTGGAGGCTGGATGAATAGGAGCCCGTGGAGGCTGGAGGACGTCGACGGTAGCCCGTGGTGGCTGGAGGAGGTGGACGGTGGAGATGAATACTATCCCGTGGAGTCCCGTTTTGCGGTACGCCACATCCCTCCCCCGCCCCACTGTTTCGACCGTAGCGCTCCAACACAAGTCCGTTTCGTCCGTTTTGCGGTACGCCACACCCCTCCCGATCAACAGGACCCCCATTTCGACCGTAGGAGGTCCGTTTCCTCCGTTTTGCGGTACGTTAGGCCCCTCCCGATCAACAGGACCCCGTTTCGAACATGGCCGGTCGAACACAAGGCCATTTCCTCCGTTGTGCGGTATGCCAGGCCTCGTTTCCATCGCCTGTTCCGTCCAAGCCGTCCCGATGAACACGACCACGCATTCCGTTCCGACCCAGCCGGTTGGCTCCCACACGTTCCGTTGCCTCCCGGTGAACACGACGCATTTCGTTGCCTCCCCATGAACACGACGACGACGCTGTTTCTCTGTTCCGACCAAGCCATGTACGTATGCGCGAGTAGGCGTTCGAGACCTGCCCGTATGTACGTATGTGGCCGTATTTTCTTTCTTGCACCCTCGCCATTGTATGTATGTGTACGTGCGTGCCTCTACTATGACCAAGTATATGCGTACATGTTCGCGACGAGAATGACAACGCTACATACGCTTGACCGGTGGGTCCGGTATCGGTGCACTTCCTTACTGCGAAGATGTAGCTAGTGGGTCCCAGCGGTCGAAGCGAATCGTTTTGTTTTTTTTCGGACGCACTTACTTGCGTGCGAAGATGTAACTAGTGGGTCCCAGCGATCGGGAGGCGAATCGTTTTATTGGGCGCACTTCCTTGCATGCGAAGATGTAGTGGTGGGTCCCGGCGAGGGAAACATTTTTTTCGTGAAATCGGTGGCCCGTCCGGTGGAGTCCGCTGTCGGTGGAGGAATAATTATTTTGCGCGTAATAAGGGCGCACTTCACTCTGCGGCGGTGGACCCGGTGTCGGCCTCTCCACGTATAGTCCACGTCCGATGGAAGCCATTCCTTGACCACGTTGACCACGCCGCACCGAGAGCACCGGTATTTGGGCGGCGCGAGGCCTAGGAAGGGGCGACGCGAGCCGAGGAAGACGCGACGATGGATGCCGCAGCGTGAAAGGAGTATCTTGGGTTCACTCATTCGGCTGTGGTGTGAGGCTACCGTTGCCGCAGAATAATAGGGGGTGTGGGTGAGTAGGGGGATGGCCTAGCAGCGGTGGGAGTAGTAGGGGGCGGTGAGGCCTCCACGGCAGCACAGCCGACCATGGGCAGCAGGAGCAGGTAGCACGACCGGCGCTACTTTGGGCGGCTGGAGCAAGAAGACCAGAGGGTGAAGAAGCACTACGGCCGTTGGATAGACATCGTACGGTCACTGGAGCTAGAGTCGTTCATATATTGACTAAAGTTGACAAAGGCCTCCGTCCCAGTCAACTTAGTAGGCCCACAAGTCAGCCTCCCACTAAGGTTGGTCCCAACTAGCAGGGGGTATTCATTTTTTGTGCGTAATAAGGAGGCACTTCCGGTGGGTCCGAGCTGACAGCGGGGGGAACGTTTTTTCGTGAAATATGGTGGCCCGGCCTATGGGTCCCAGCAGTCAGGGGGAAACGTTTTTTTCACAAAATACTGGTGGCCCGTCCAGTGGGTCCCAGATGTCAGGTGGAGGAATAATTATTTTCCATGTAATAAGGAGGCACTTCCTTGTGGCTGCCGTGGACCCAGCTGTCAGCCTCTCCACGTACAGTCCACGTCCGATGGAAGCCATTCCTTGACCATGTTGACCAGCCGCGCCAAGAGCACCAGGGCGGTGGACGACGGTGAGGCCTAGGAAGGGGATGACGCGGAGCCGGTGAAGACGCGGCAGTGGATGCCCACGCATAGAGGAGTATGAGGGTTCACTCGTTCGGCTGCGGTGTGAGGCTGCCGTCGCCGCAGAATAACAAGGAGTGTGGGTGCGTAGAGGATGGCTGGCAGCGGTGGGAGTAGTAGGGGCGGTGAGGCCTCCGCGGCATCCTGGCCGACCACGGCGGCGGGGAGCGGCGACACGACCGGCGCTGCTTTGGGCGGCCGGAGCAAGAAGACCAGAGGTTGAAGAAGCACTACTGCCGTTGGATGGACATCGTCTGTCCTTTGGAGCTAGAATCATTCATATATTGACTAAAGTTGGCAAAGGCCTCTGTCCTAGTCAACTTAGTAGGCCCTAAGTCAGCCTCCACCAAGGTTGGTCCCGGCTAGCGGGGGTATTCATTTTTTTGTGCGTAATAAGGAGGCACTTCCGGTGGGTCCGAGCTGACAGCGGGAGGAACGTTTTTTTCGTGAAATACGGTAGCCCGACCTGTGGGTCCCAGCAGTCAGGGGGAAACATTTTTTTTGTGAAATACTGGTGGCCTGTCCAGTGGGTCCCAGATGTCAGGTGGAGGAATAATTATTTTCCGCGTAATAAGGAGGCACTTCCTTGCGGCTATCGTGGACCCAGCTGTCAGCCTCTCCATGTACAGTACTCTTCCAACGGAAGTCGGTCGTTGACCACATTAACCACGCCGCGCTGAGAGCACCACGGCGGTGGACGACGGCGAGGCCTAGGAAGGGGACAACGTGGAGCCGGGAAAAGGCGGCAAAGGAAGCCAGCAGAGAGAGGAGTCTGAGGTTCACCGGTTCGGCTGCGGTGTGAGGCTACCGTCGCCCTGAGAATAACAGGTATGTGGGTGAGTAGAGGGATGCCCTGGCCAGCGGTGGGAGTAGTAGGTGGCGCTGAGGCTGCTTGTGAGCACAGCCCGCCACGGAGGCGGGGCAGGCGGTCCCTTGGCGCTGCTTTGGCGGCTGGAGCAAGAAGATCAGAGATTGAAGAAACACGATGGTCGTTGGATTGACATCCAACGGTTACGTGTGCTAGAATCGTTTGTTGAGGTAGTATATAATAACTAAAAAACTCTTGCATACGCGTCAACTAAACAGGCCCACAAGTAAGACCACTCCCTCTTTTTTTAATAATTTATATGTAGCTCATGGCAACTTCTTATGCAATTTATTGCAGTCGTTTTTTTTGGTATGCCAGGGCCAATTTCACATATTTCTGTGGGTTCCAAACTACTTTTAATACCAAAATGTCGAGCCAGATTTAAAGTACTTTGAAGATATATTTGAATTAGGTTAATGCCCAGTGAAATAGGAATCTGAAAATGTGAAAAAAAAATCAGAAATTATAAAGTAATTACCAATTTGTCATCTGTTCTTATATTTACAACCCATTTCATATTACTTTCAAGGCGTAGAAAAATAAGTAGGCCTGGATTGGGTATTCTTCAGAAAAAATACACTGGGCTCATTTGCACAAAGAAAAAATAGCTGGGCTGGTCACATGGTGAACATAAAAAATAAGCTCAGGGCTAGGCAGGCCTGACCTAGTTCAAACCCCGCTCCGTCTCAACAATACCAAACAAAAAATCTTGCTTTCGAGTAGCTACGTCCCAGGTGTCAGCCGATCTTGTGCTGTTCTCTTGTCTATTGACTATATACGCTCACAATGTCGTGGGTCCCAGATGTCAGGAAAACACTAGGAGGAAGCATTTTATTTTTCCATACGCTGATGTGGTGGGCCCCTACTGTCATCCTCTCCACGTACTTCTGCCGATTCCTGTTGTTTGTTGACCATGTTGACAACGCGAGAGGGCGGCGCCGCGGCGAGTGCACCAAAGCGCGCGGAGGACGTCGGCGTAACGATTTAGGAGACGGTGGGGCGTTGATGCGTGCGCTAAGGCGGAGCCAGCCATGGGAGGCGGACGCAGGCGGCCCCGCTGGCGCTGGTTTGGTTTTGGTGGCTGGAGGAAGACATGACTGAAGAAACACGACAGACTGTAAAAGTAGCAGGAGTACTTAACAACCTTAACTCAAACCAGCAGGGGCACTTAACAACCAAAGCTGAAAGCGAGATGAGTACTTATCTGAGTTCAACCATACAAAGCACACCTCGAGCAGTGCTACTTTGCCTACATGCTCTGATTAACCAAGGGTGAGGCCGCCAAGCCCGGGACAAGGCCAGGCGCCACCCAGCGCATCCACAACCTTACGAAGCGGCCGTCTTGCAGCGTGGTCAATAAACAGGATATTCACTTTAGAGCCATGGAAAAGCATGAACATAATCTTACATCCTATTCTCCAAGATGGGCGGGCCTTCATTATCTGAGACCACCCACGAATAAGTATCTTTTAGCCTCCAAGGGAATTGAGTAGGTCGACATAAACATCATGTTGTGACGAAGCGCAAAGTCTGACCCGACCATGGTCGAGCATCTCAGTATAGGAACAATAGAACTTCGGCGATTCTGTTTCAAGAAGATCACAATCAGTAAAACTGTGTATAAGCAATAGTTTATGAACAACATATATAACAGAAAACAACTTCGTACCATAAGTTTCTCGACACGCTTGGACCTGTTCAGCGAGTGCAGCGATGGCACACATATCCCGTGGCCTTCCACCATTGAAAGCATACACAAGGACCTCAAGACGATCAATAAAGTTTAGGAACATGTGGATGTCGATCCAGCCAACTTCAGTGCCATTAGTAACAGCCGAGTTATTATAGAGTAACAAACGAGTAGACTGCTTAACTCTGAAAAAACCTACACATGCCACCAATTATAAGATAGTATTAGTTAGAAGTAGCATCTTCGTGAGAGATTCGTTGCTACTTCTAAAGTTAAATTGTGATTAGTTAGACAGAATAGGTGGATTAAGAAGTAATCGAGGGAACAAGCAAGAACCAGATACAAAACTAACATGGATGAACAATTGGAACGACGTCGGGGTGGAAGATCGCAGTGAAGATGAGACTAGGTTCTGCTATTTCCATCAACATTCGTGCGCCAACTTTCAGTCCGTAACAGTTGAGAAAGTTTATCCATGTTCGGCCATAAAAAAAGCAGTGATATTCTTGGTTCATGAACCCAACTCGGAAGCAATATCCATGGATTGTCTTCACTGTGACCATTAAACTAGTGTATTCAGTTATGGCAAGGCCGAGCATCTTGAGTACATGTGTTCTCGCAGAGCAAATAATACACTGCAGGAAAAATAATATGAGAACACAACATGTTCAAAAAAACCCCACCCTCCCGGATAGAGAAGAGGATTCTAGGAACATACTATGCGCGTTTCAAAATGCTGTGGTAGGATGAGAAGGAACAAGTGTGGCGTATCGCCGTGGGCGCAAAAATCTGTAGGGTACTCGCACTTTGGGCACTGCAACTGAAACACACTAGATTCAGTACGAAGAAAAAGCATCAACGGCGGCGGCTGCCATCCTAGGATTACCTGCGACCAAGGGACTTGGATTTATCGGGGATGGATGAAGAATTCGTACCTGTTTATCCATGAGAAAACCCTAAGAAATCGCCGAGCAGGGGTTTTCTTTGAACAAGCAGACGAGGGGGAAGGGGATTCAGGCCCAGTGAAATATTGCCGCTTCGTCCGTCCAGCTTACTGCTAAAGCTGGAAAGGGGGGTTGTGATTTGACGGCTCATTGGGCATTACTGTGGCGCTATGACCGGGGTGTGTCTACCGTGAAGTTGTGCACTCTAATTTGTGCATATGGCACGTGGACCCCGTTGTCGGTTGCCCCACATATCAACGAAAGGAAGTAGAAAGACAGGAGTAACTAGTTACACATAAATATATTTTTTGACAGAGAGATACTCCCTCTGCAAAGAAATATACAAATATTTTATATCACAGGCTCACCTTGCCGAGAAATATACTCCCTCTGCAACGCACGGGCATTATGGGGGTTAAGCTTTTTTTTTATGGGGGTTCACCTGAGAATATAATAATCAGATAGGCTCACGGTTCTGGACATTGGGCCGCAGGCCGACGCTGCATGTTTGGGGGCCCATGTGTTCTACCTCAGCGCTTTTCATATTGCAAGAGATCGGTACTGCTCTGGTTTTAGATGCTGTCGCAAGGCAAATACACAAAATTGAATAAAGCACGGCAATTGTTGGAATGAAATCAAGCAGCAGTTCTAACCAGCAATCAGAGTTGCAATTCTATCAACGATATACCATGTGATAAATAATACTGTCGTACTACTTATACACACAGGACACTTGTTTCACCATGCCACATTATTACATCAAAATCTCTAGGAGGATAGATCAGGTCGGCAGTTGCGTGCTGCTACTGAAGAAATTCAAAGTTGATTTGGACCAGCTCTCCTTGCCGAGAAAGTTCGATTTTGACATGATCCCCTACCGCAAGATATGATTTAGATTTAAACCTTGACCATCCTTTAGCATCAATCATCATGCGACCATGCTTTGTACTTACAGTATATTGAGCAGGTTCATTCACACCAAGGCTGCGCATGGTACGAGAAACTTGGTCGCGGTCGCCCGGATTGTTGAACGACTCCCTCGTTGCTCTAGGAATTCTCTGTTTGAAAACAAGAAGACATACCCAAACAGTTAGATCAACACAGTGAATCATGTGAAACAACATGGAAAAAAAGAACGAAGCACTTGGGCGGCCAATGCTTACCAAGAAGGTGGACATGTCGGTTTTGTAAGGACTTTGGTATATGAAGTCTGAACTGCAGCCCGCCATCTGTTGCGGTGCAAGCTGCAAGGGCGGACCAAATGCAAGTGCAAGTGTTGGTGCAGGTGCGAAGCCGCTGCTACTGCGGAGATGGTGCTCCTTGTAGAGTTGGTGCGGTGTCGATGCTCGATCCTCACGGTAGATCGGTGATCCGATCCACCGCCAGCGGTCGGTGCCCAATCCTCACCGGATCGGTGAGCTCACGCATTGTCGATGCTAGAAACAGCTGCCGGTGCTCGATCTGTGTGAGACAGCAGCGATCGTGTCTGGTCTGCTATGATCAGCTTTCTAACTTGACTAGGATCCGTGACTGAGGGAGTCCTGGACTAGGGGATGTCCGGATAGCCGAACTATCACCATTGGCCAGACTCTAAGACTATGAAGATACAAGATTGAGGACTTCGTCCCGTGTTCGGATGGGACTTTCCTTGGCGTGGAAGGCAAGCTTGGCGATACGGATATGTAGATCTCCTACCATTGTAACCGACTCTGTGTAACCCTAGCCCTCTCCGGTGCCTATATAAACCGGAGGGTTTTAGTCCATAGGACGAACAACAATCATACCATAGGCTAGCTTCTAGGGTTTAGACTCCTTGATCTCGTGGTAGATCTACTCTTGTACTACCCATATCATCAATATTAATCAAGCAGGAGTAGGGTTTTACCTCCACCGAGAGGGCCCGAACCTAGGTAAAAACATCGTGCCCTTGTCTCCTATTACCATCCGCCTAAACGCACAGTTCGGGACCCCCTACCCGAGATCCGCCGGTTTTGACACTGACATTGGTGCTTTCATTGAGAGTTCCTCTGTGCCGTCGCCATTAGGAAGGATGCCTCGTCCCGTCTTTAAAGACGGCGCCATTGCCAAAGGAGCTTTGGCCATCGGCCAAACTATCCGGCTAGGCGATTTTCTTATGACCGCCTGTTCGGCCGCCGCGTCGACGATGACCTCTCGGGTCATCAAAAGCGATCTTCATGTCAACTCGGAACTCACGAAGCAGCTAGATCCGATGGAGCTCTCCTCCGTAAATGAGCTCTTGGATCGCATCACCGCCCTGGGAGTCGCTACAGACTACGATCAGATCGGGCCTAAAACTGATCTGAGAGAGATCAACTCTCCCCAGGCTACCCACCACGTTGCTGTGGTGGAGGAACAGCACAGCGACTCTTCTTCCACATTAAGGACAAGCTATGTCCGAATTCCTGACCCCACCATGCCGGATTCCCACGGAGGGACGGACGCCGATCAAGCGCTGAACCTAAAGTCAGGCAGCGGGCCGGATTCGTTGGATAACATCCAGCAACCCAAGCTTCCAAGTTCGGAAACTTTCCGGCCCTTGAGTCTTATCTTGGACGGGGTTCCGAATTTAATTCCACCCGCCCACCCAAACACAAGCGATCTATCCCGAATCCGGCAAGAGCCCACTGAAATAGTACACCATTACTGGGCCAGATTCCTCCTAGTTATGGACAGGATAAAGGACTGCCGTGAGGAAAGCACAATGTCAATTTTCTGCAATAATTGCACGGACAAGGGGACCATGAGCGCCATAAGTCGTCGCGAAATTACGGTTCGTCGACTTGGCATCCATAATCTGAAATCTTGTGGAGCGGAGAGTGCTGAAAACCGAAACCAAATTTTGGGACAATCCGGCTCGAACCGACCCTAGTCCGAAATAAAAGGGTGCATCATATTCGAGGCACACAGGTTAAAAACCAAAAGCAAAAAACCCCTAAAGGACGCGGAACCGTCTTGGAGGGATGGCTCGTGGATCTGCAAAATCCATAGTCTGAGCGCCACTCCAACACATAGCCTTGAGCATGTTGGATACTCGGCAGGTGGCCAAAAGTGGCGAAGTGCTTCTAGCGCTGAGAACCAGCCCAGCGATACCAAGATGCGGTACTAACGGTCTTGAGACCTTCGCATCAAATAATATCACGAAACGAACACTCCACAGCCTCGCCGAAGTCTACCAAGTAGCAACAATAAATCCATGGAGTGACACGGCGATTACCTTTAACGCTAGTGAAGAACCTAAATTCGAACAGCCCGAGCACCGGCCGCATTGGTCCTCGGTCCAATAGTGGGCGGCTTTACCTTACTAAGGTACTCATGGATGGCGGCGATGGATTAAACCTCATCTACAAAAACCCTTTGAAAAATGGAAGTAGGCGGAGCCGCATCGAGCGAAGCAACACAATCTTCAGAGGAATAATCCCTAGTCGGGAAGCATGCTGCACAGGAAAAATCACCTTTGGATGTGGTATTACGCTCGCGGGACAACTCTGAGTGCGAGGAGATCACGTTCCATGTGGCCCGTTCAGCAGCGGATATAACGCTTTATTAGGACGAGAGGCATTCACAATTTTTCAAGCTATACCCCATTACGGGTACATGAAGCTCAAAATGCCTGGGCCCAATGGAATCATCACCCTTGCCAGTGATCCGGACATAGCGCTCCGTGCCGAAAATAAGACAGCCGCACTAGCCCTAAAGGCGTTATCCGAAGCCCTAGCGGCCGAGGAACTCCACAAACAAGCACTCCACGGTGAACAGGAGACGACGTGATACTTGACAAAAGATCCAAGTCCACCTCTTTTAAGCCAGTGAGACGAAATAGTCAAATTCCAAGTCCATCCAACGGACCCTACAAAGACGGCCTCCATTGGGGCACAATTAAACCCTGATGTAGACGCCAAGACTACGAGAATTCCTACGGAAAATTGGGACATTTTGCACGGCACCCTTCGAGACATGCCAAGAATCCCACGCCGGGCAGGCGAGCATAGCCTAAATATCCTAAAAGGATTGAAGCCAGTCAAACAGGCTCTTCGGCGATTTTCCAAACCCAAAAGACAGGCAATGGGAGAGGAGCTAGCCAAACTATTAGAAGCCGGATTCATCAGAGATATAAAACATCCGGACTGGCTAGCAAACCTCGTAATGGTACCAAAGAAGGACAAATCCTGGCGCCTTTGTGTCGATTTCAAGGACCTTAACAAGGCTTGCCCAAAAGATCCCTTCCCCCTTCCCCGCATCGACCAAATTATTGATGCTACCGCAGGGCACGATTCATTGTGCTTCCTCGACGCATACTCCGGCTACCATCAAATCAAGATGGCAGAGCCAGACCAAGCCGCAACGGCATTAATCACTCCATACGGGCCATTTTGCTTCAACACAATGCCCTTCGGGCTCAAAAACGCCGGCTCAACATATCAGCGCATGATTCAGACATGTCTGGCAAACCAAATCGGTGAAACAGTGGAGGCATACATAGACGATGTGGTCGTCAAATCCAAACACGTCGAAACTCTAGTAGACGACTTGAGGCTCACATTCGACAACCTCCGAGCATACGACATTAAGCTCAATGCGGAAAAATGCGTTTTCGGCGTACCAGCCGGAAAGCTCTTGGGCTTCATTGTATCTGGTAGAGGAATTGAAGCAAACCCAGCCAAGATCCGAGCTCCATCACAATTGGATATCCCAAAAGACCTCAAGCAAATACAAAAATTAACTAGATGCGTGGCGGCTCTAAGCCGCTTCATCTCCCGCTTAGGAGAAAAGGCATTACCCCTTTATCGCCTCCTCCAGCGCACCGAACACTTCGAGTGGACGGATGCCGCCACGGCTGGACTCGAAGTAAAGGCTATATTGGCAACAAATCCGGTCCTGGCCGCGCCCAACTTGGGCGAACCAATGCTATTATATATTGCGGCAACACATCAAGTTGTAAGCGCGGTGCCCATCGTCGAACGAGAAACGGACGGACACAAGTTCCCTCTTCAAAAACCAATGTACTATGTATCCACTGTCCTAACTCCATGCAAATCTTGGTATCCACATTATCAGAAGATAGCGTACGCAGTGTTCATGGCATCCCGGAAGCTCTGACACTACCTTCAAGAGTGTTCGATAACAGTAGCCTCCGAAGTACCTCTCAATGACATTATAAACAACCGCGACGCGACTGGCAGGATTGCAAAATGGGCCACCGAGCTCCTACCATTCGATATAACCTATAGACCATAGCGAGCTATCAAGTCGCAAGTTTTGGCCAACTTCATTGCCGAATGGACTGAAGCCGAACTCCCTAAAGAGTACGGCGCATATTCTAATTGGATCATGCACTTTGACGGCTCCAAAATGCTGGCCAGCCTGGGGGCTGGCGTCGTCCTGACGTCCCCAACCAGAGACACAGTCCAATACGTACTCCAAATAATGTACACGGACTCCAACAACGCAGCCGAATACGAGGCCCTTCTACACGGCCTCCGGATGGCGGTCTCCATGGGCATTAATGTTGGGGAACGTTGCAGAAAATTAAAATTTTTCCTACGGTTTCACCAAGATCCATCTATGAGTTCATCTAAGCAACGAGTCATGGGAGAGAGTTTGCATCTACATACCACTTGTAGATCGCGTGCGGAAGCTTGCAAGGTGATGATGGAGTCGTACTCGACGTGATTCAAATCACCGATGACCAAGTGCTGAACGGACAGCACCTCCGCGTTCAACACACGTGCAGATGCGGGTGACGTCTCCTTCGTCTTGATCCAGCAAGGAGGAAGGAGAGGTTGAGGAAGACAGCTCCACCGGCAGCACGACGGCGTGGTGATGGTGGAGAAGCAGTACTCCGACAGGGCTTCGCCGAGCACACAACAGAGGAGGAGAGGTGTTGGGGAGGGGAGGGTTGCGCCTTGGCTTGTGGTGCGGCTGCCTTCCCCTCACCCCTCTATTTATAGGGGGGAGGGAGAGGCGGCCTCTAGATCCCATCTAGAGGGGGCGGCGACCAAGGGAGGGGACCTGCCCCCAAGCAGGGGCGCGCCCCTCTGGGGTTCCCCCTCAACCCTAGGCGCAAGGGCCCAAGGGAGGTGTGCCCGCCCACGAGGCTGGCCAACTCCCCACGCAGCCCAAGTGCCCCCCCGGGAGGGTGGCCCCTCCGGTGGACCCGGAACCCTTCCTGTGGCCCCACTACAATACAGTATGCCCCCGAAACTTTCCGGTGTCCTTTTAACAACTTCCCATATATAAATCTTTACCTCCGGACCCTTCCGAACTCCTCGTGACGTCCGAGATCTCATCCGGGACTCCGAACAACATTCGGTAGTCACATACTAGTCTTCCTAATAACCCTAGCATCACCAACCTTAAGTGTATAGACCCTACGGGTTCGGAGACACTCGAACATGACCGAGACGACTCTCGGGCAATAACCAACAGCGAGGTCTGGATACCCATGTTGGCTCCCACATGCTCCTCGATGATTTCATCGGTTGAACCACGATGTCGAGGATTCGATCAAACCACATATACAATTCCCTTTGTCAATCGATGCGTTACTTGCGAGACTCGATCGTCGGTATCCCAATACCTTGTTCAGTCTCGTTATCGCAAGTCACTTTACTCGCATCGTAATGCATGATCCGTGGCCAACACCTTGGTCAACTTGAGCTCATTATGATGATGCATTACCGAGTGGGCCCAGAGATACCTCTCCGTCATACGGAGTGACAAATCCAGATCTCGATCCGTGTCAACCCAATAGATACTTTCGGAGATACCTGAGTGCACCTTTATAGTCACCCGATTCGTTGTGACGTTTGATACACCAAAACACTCCTACGGTATCCGGGAGTTACATGATCTCATGGTCGAAGGAAGAGATACTTGACATTGGCAAAGCTCTAGCAAGCGAACTACACGATCTTTTATGCTATGCTTAGGATTGGGTCTTGTCCATCACATCATTCTCCTAATGATGTGATCCCGTTATCAATGACATCCAATGTCCATAGTCTGGAAACCATGACTATCTGTTGATCACAACGAGCTAGTCAACTAGAGGCTCACTAGGGACATATTTTGGTCTATGTGTTCACACGTGTATTACGATTTCCGGATAATACAGCTTATAGCATGAACAAAAGACAATTATCATGAACAATGAAATATAATAATACTTTTATTATTGCCTCTAGGGCATATTTCCAACAGTCTCCCACTTGCACTAGAGTCACCAATCTAGTTACATTGTGATGAATCAAACACCCATAGAGTTACGGTGTTGATCATGTTTTGCCTTGAGAGAGGTTTAGTCAGCGGATCTGCGACATTCAGATCCGTGTGCACTTTGCAAATCTCTATGTCTCCATCTTGAACATTTTCACGGATGGAGTTGAAACGGCAACTTGATGTGCCTGGTCTTCTTGTGAAACCTTGGCTCCTTGGCAAGGGCAATAGCTCGGTGTTGTCACGAGAAGAGTTTGATCGGCCCGACGCATTGGGTATGACTCCTAGGTCGGTGATGAACTCCTTCACCCAAATCGCTTCATCGCTGCCTCCGAGGCTGCCATGTACTCCGCTTCACGTAGATCCCGCCACGGCGCTCGCTTGCGGCTGCACCAGCTTCTTGCTCCACCATTCAACATATACACGTATCCGGTTTGTGACTTAGAGTCATCCAGATCTGAGTCGAAGCTAAGCGTCGGCGTAACCCTTCTGACGAGCTCTTCGTCTCCTCCATAAACGAAAACATGTCCTTTGTCCTTTTCGGTACTTCAGGATATTCTTGACCGTTGTCCGGTGTTCCTTGCGGGATTACTTTGGTATCTTGCTATCAAACTTACGGCAAGGTTTACATCAGTCCAGTACACAGCATGGCATACATAATAGATCCTATGGCTGAAGCATAGGGATGACACTCATCTCTTCTTTATCTTTTGCGTGGTGGGTGGTGAGCTGAGCTCAATCTCACACTTTGTAACATAGGCAAGAACCCTTTCTTGGCCTGATCCATTTTGAACCTCTTCAAAATCTTATCAAGGTATGTGCTTTGTGAAAGACCTATGAGGCGTCTCGATCTATCTCTATAGATCTTGATGCCTAATATATAAGCAGCTTCTCCAAGGTCCTTCATTGAAAAACACTTATTCAAGTAGGCCTTAATGCTGTCCGTAAGTTTTGTATCATTTCCCATCAAGAGTATGTCATCTACATATAATAGGAGAAATGCTCTGAGCTCCCACTCACTTTCTTGTAAACGCAGCTTCTCCATAAGTCTCAGATAAACTAAACGCTTTGATCATCTCATCAAAGCGAATGTTCCAACTCGAGAAGCTTGCACCAGTCCATAAATGGATCGCTGGAGCTTGCATACTTTGTTAGCGTTCTTAGGATCGACAAAACCTTCCGGCTGCATCATATACAGCTCTTCCTTAAGATGTCCGTTAAGGAATGCCGTTTTGGCGTCCATCGCCATATCTCATAATCATAGTATGCGGCAATTGCTAACATGATTCGGACGGACTTCAGCTTCGCTACGGGAGAGAATGTCTCGTCGTAGTCAATCCCTTGAACTTGTCGATAACCCTTAGCGACAAGTCGAGCTTTATAGATGGTAACATTACCATCCGCGTCCGTCTTCTTCTTAAAAATCCATTTGTTTTCTATCGCTCGCCGATCATCGGGCAAGTCTGTCAAAGTCCATACTTTGTTTTCATACATGGATTCTATCTTGGATTTCATGGCTTCAAGCCATTTGTTGGAATCCGGGCCCACCATCGCTTCTTCATATTTCGAAGGTTCACCGTTGTCTAACAACATGATTTCCAGGACAGGGTTGCCGTACCACTCTGGTGCGGAACGTGTCCTTGTGGACCTACGAAGTTCAGTAGTAACTTGATCCGAAGTACCTTGATCATCATCATTGTTTTCCTCTTGGTTGGTGTGGGCATCACGAGAACGGTTTCTGCGCTGCACCACTTTCCCGTTCGAGAGGTAGTACTTCATCGAGTTCTACTTTCCTCCACTTACTTCTTTCGAGAGAAACTCTTTTCGAAAGCATCCGTTCTTGGCAACAAAGATCTTGCCTTCGGATCTTAAGTAGAAGTTATACCCGACGGTTTCCTTAGGGTATCCTATGAATACGCATTTTTCCGACTTGGGTTCGAGCTTTTCGGGTTGAAGTTTCTTGACATAAGCATCGCATCCCCAAACTTTTAGAAACGACAGCTTAGGTTTCTTCCCAAACCATAATTCATACGGTGTCGTCTCAGCGGTTTTAGACGGTGCCCTATTTAAAGTGAATGTAGCTGTCTCTAGGCGTATCCCCAAAATGATAGCGGTAAATCGGTAAGAGACATCATAGACGCACCATATCCAATAGAGTGCGATTCGACGTTCGGACACACCGTTTATTTGAGGTGTTCGGTAGGCGTGAGTTGTGAAACGATTCCACATTTTCTTAAGTGTGTACCAAATTTGTGACTTAAGTATTCTCCTCCACGATCTGATCGTAGGAACTTTATCTTTCGGTCACGTTGATTCTCCACCTCACTCTAAAATTCCTTGAACTTTTCAAAGGTCTCAGACTTGTGTTTCATTAAGTAGACATACCCATATCTACTCAAGTCATTAGTGAGAGTGAGAACATACCGATATCCTCCGCGAGCCTCAACGCTCATTGGACCGCACACATCGGTATGTATGATTTCCAACAAGTTGGTTGCTCGCTCCATTGTTCGGAGAAGCGGAGTCTTGGTCATTTGCCTAAGAGGCATGGTTAGCATGTGTCAAGCGATTCATAATCAAGAGACTCTAAAGTCCATCAGCATGGAGCTTCTTCATGCGCTTGACACCAATGTGACCAAGGCGGCGATGCCACAAGTATGTGGGACTATCGTTATCAACTTTACATCTTTGGCATCCACACTATGAACATGTGTAATATTACGCTCGAGATTCATTAAGAATAAACCATTGACCATCGGAGCATGACCATAAAACATATCTCTCATATAAATCGAACAACCATTATTCTCGGACTTAAATGAGTAGCCATCTCGTATTAAGCGAGATCCGGATACAATGTTCATGCTCAAACATGGCACTAAATAACAATTATTAAGGTTCAAAACTAATCCCGTGGGTAAATGTAGAGGCAGCGTGCGGCGGCGATCACATCGACTCTGGAACCATTCCCGACGCCGCCGTCACCTCGTCCCGCCGATCTCCGTTTATTCCGCAGCTCTGCTGTGAGTTACAAATATGAGCAACGGCACGGTATCAAATACCCAGGAGTTACTACGAGCTTGGTAAGGTACACATCAATTACATGTATATCAAATATACCTTTGGTGTTGCGGCCTTCTTATCCGCTAAGTATTTGGGGCAGTTCCGCTTCGGGACCCTTCCCTTGCAATAAAAGCACTCAGTCTCGGGCTTGGGTCCATTCTTTGACTTCTTCCCAAGCAATCGGCTTACGGGCGCGGCAACATCTTTGCCGTCCTTCTTGAAGTTCTTCTTACCCTTGCCCTTCTTGAACTTAGTGGTCTTATTGACCATCAACACTTGATGTTCTTTCTTGATTTCAGCCTCTGCGACTTGACATCGAGAACACTTCAGAATGGTCTTCACCATCCCTGCATGTTGTAGTTCATCACAAAGCTCTTGTAGCTTGGTGGGAGCAATCGGAGGATTCTGTCAATGACCGCCTCATCTGGGAGGTTAATGTTCACCGGGTCATATGGTTGTTCAACCCGGACATCTTTAGGATGTGCTCACCGACGTAAACTGTTTTCCTCCATTTTACAAGCTGTAGAACTTGTCGGAGACATCATATCTCTCGACCGGGCATGAGCTTGGAAAACTAGTTTCAGCTCTTGAACATCTCATATGCTCCGTGATGCTCAAAACGCTTTTGGAGCCCGGTTCTAAGTCTGTAAAGCATGCCGCCTTGAGCGAGGGAGTAATCATCGGCACGAGCTTGCCAAGCGTTCATAACATCTTGGTTCTTCAGGGGCGGGGCGTCACCTAGCGGTCCTTCTAGGACATATTGCTTCCTGGCAGCTATGAGGATGATCCTCAGGTTCCGGACCCAGTCCGTATAGTTGCTGCCATCATCTTTCAGCTTGGTTTTCTCTAGGAACGCGTTGAAGTTCATGTTGACATTAGCGTTGGCTATTTGATCTACAAGACATATTTGCAAAGGTTTTAGACTACGTTCATGATAATAAAGTTCTAATCAAATTATGAACTCCCACTTAGATTAGACATCCCTCTTGTCATCTAAGTGTTACACGATCCGAGTCGACTAGCCCATGTCCGATCATCACGTGAGACGGACTAGTCATCGTCGGTGAACATCTTCATGTTGATCGTATCTTCCATACGACTCGTGTTCGACCTTTCGGTCTCCGTGTTCGAGGCCATGTCCGCACATGCTAGGCTCGTCAAGTTAACCCTAAGTGTTTTCGCTGTGTAAAACTGTCTTACACCGTTGTATGTGAGCGTAAGAATCCATCACACCCGATCATCACGTGGTGCTTAGAAGCGACGAACTGTAGCAACGGTGCACGCTTAGGGAGAACACTTCTTGAAATTTTTGTAAGGGATCATCTTATTTACTACCGTCGTCCTAAGTAAACAAGATGCATAAACATAATAAACATCACATGCAATTATATAGTTGTGACATGATATGGCCAATATCATATAGCTCCATCGATCTCCATCTTCGGGGCTCCATGATCATCTTGTCACCGGCTTGACACCATGATCTCCATCATCATGATCTCCATCATCGTGTCTTCATGAAGTTGTCACGCCAACGACTACTTCTACTTCTAAGGCTAACGCGTTTAGCAATAAAGTAAAGTAGTTTACATGGCGTTCTTCAATGACACGCAGGTCACACAAAAAATAAAGACAACTCCTATGGCTCCTGCCGGTTGTCATACTCATCGACATGCAAGTCGTGAATCCTATTACAAGAACATGATCTCATACATCACAATTCATCATTCATCACAACTTGTGGCCATATCACATCACATGATCAATCGCTGCAAAAACAAGTTAGACGTCCTCTAATTGTTGTTGCATCTTTTACGTGGCTGCAATTGGGTTCTAGCAAGAACGTTTTCTTACCTCTTAATAACCACAACGTGATTTTGTCAACTTCTATTTACCCTTCATAAGGGCCTGTTCATCGAATCCGCTCCAACTAAAGTGGGAGAGCGGACACCGCCAGCCACCTTATGCAACTAGTGCATGTCAATCGGTGGAACCGGTCTCACGTAAGCGTACGTGTAAGGTTGGTCCAGGCCGCTTCATCCCACAATACCGTTGAAGCAAGAAAAGACTAGTAGAGGCAAGTAAGTTGACAAGATCCACGCCCACAACAAATTGTGTTCTACTCGTGCATTAGAGAACTACGCATAGACCTAGCTCATGATGCCACTGTTGGGGAATGTTGTAGAAAATTAAAAATTTTCCTACGGTTTCACCAAGATACATCTATGAATTCATCTAAGCAACGAGTCATGGGAGAGAGTTTGCATCTACATACCACTTGTAGATCGCGTGCGGAAGCTTGCAAGGTGATGATGGAGTCATACTCGACGTGATTCAAATCACCGATGACCAAGTGCTGAACGGACAGCACCTCCGCGTTCAACACATGTACGGTATGACGTCTCCTTCGTCTTGATCCAGCAAGGAGGAAGGAGAGGTTGAGGAAGACAGCTCCACCGGCAGCACGACGGCGTGGTGATGATGGAGAAGCAGTACTCCGACAGGGCTTCGCCAAGCACACAACCGAGGAGGAGAGGTGTTGGGGAGGGGAGGGCTGCGCCTTGGCTTGTGGTGCGGCTGCCCTCCCCTCACCCCTCTATTTATAGGGGGAAGGGAGAAGGGGGCCGACCCCTCTATATCCCATCTAGAGGGGGGCGGCGGCCAAGGGGAGGGGGGACTTGCCCCCCAAGCAAGGGGGGCGCCCACTCTAGGGTTCCCCCCTCAACCCTAGGCGCAAGGGCCCAAGGGAGGGGGTGCGCCCAGCCCACCAGGGGCTGGCCAACTCCCCACGCAGCCCAAGTGGCCCCCCGGGAGGGGTGGCCCCTCCCGGTGGACCCCCGGAACCCTTATGGTGGCCCCGATACAATACCGGTATGCCCCCGAAACTTTCCGGTGTCCTTTTAACAACTTCCCATATATAAATCTTTACCTCCGGACCCTTCCTAACTCCTCGTGACGTCCGGGATCTCATCCGGACTCAACAACATTCGGTAGTCACATACTAGTCTTCATAATAACCCTAAGCGTCCACCGAACCTTAAGTGTGTAGACCCTACGGGTTCGGAGACCTTGCAGACATGACCGAGACGACTCTCGGGCAATAACCAACAGCGAGGTCTGGATACCCATGTTGGCTCCCACATGCTCCTCGATGATTTCATCGGTTGAACCACGATGTCGAGGATTGATCAAACCTCGTATACAATTCCTTTGTCAATCGATGCGTTACTTGCCCGAGACTCGATCGTCGGTATCCCAATACCTTGTTCAGTCTCGTTACGCAAGTCACTTTACTCATCTGTAATGCATGATCCATGGCCAACACCTTGGTCAACTTGAGCTCATTATGATGATGCATTACCGAGTGGGCCCAGAGATACCTCTCCGTCATACGGAGTGACAAATCCCAGTCTCGATCCGTGTCAACCCAATAGATACTTTCGGAGATACCTGTAGTGCACCTTTATAGTCACCCGATTCGTTGTGGACGTTTGATACACCCAAAGCACTCCTACGGTATCCAGGAGTTACACGATCTCATGGTTGAAGGAAGAGATACTTGACATTGGCAAAGCTCTAGCAAACGAACTACACGATCTTTTATGCTATGCTTAGGATTGGGTCTTGTCCATCACATCATTCTCCTAATGATGTGATCCCGTTATCAACGACATCCAATGTCCATAGTCAGGAAACCATGTCTATCTGTTGATCACAATGAGCTAGTCAACTAGAGGCTCACCAGGGACATATTGTGGTCTATGTGTTCACACGTGTATTACGATTTCCGGATAATACAGTTATAGCATGAACAAAAGACAATTATCATGAACAATGAAATATAATAATACTTTTATTATTGCCTCTAGGGCATATTTCCAACAATTAAACGCCTAGAGGTGCGAGGGGATTCGAACCTCGCGATATCCCAAATAAATGGAGACTTCGACGCCAAGGATCTGAAAATGGCAGCTTACCATAATGTCGTTCTGAAAATGTTAGCTCGGTTTGAAGGGCTCGAATTTCACAATATAGGCCGGGATAATAATCAAGCGGCGGACGTATTGGCAAGCGTCGGCGCAAAGCGCGATGCCGTCCCTCCCAACATCTTCCTGGAACGGCTTTTCAAGCCATCCATACTATGGGAAGGGGAGTCCGGAAACAACAATCCAGACACAACCGCACCACCCAACACCGCACATTCTGACACAATCGGCGGTCCTGCCAATGAAACAACACCTTCAGCCCACGAAATAATGGCAGTCATTGCCCCGTGGACCGAGCCATTCCTAGCTTACCTAACTAGGCAGGAACTTCCTGAGGACCAAAACGAGGCCCGCTGCGTAGTACGGCGATCTAAAGCCTACAAGGTCCATGAGGGAGAGCTCTATAAGAAAAGCACAACGGAGTCCTTCAAAGGTGTATCTCCGAAGAGGAAGGGCGAAATCTTCTGTCTAAAATTCATGCCGGACTCGGTGGGCACCACGCTGCAGCCCGGGCCCTTGTAAGCAAGGCCTTCCGTACATTATATGCATCGATATGACTTAAGTTTTGGCCAAGCTGGGTTGCCTGGCTCCTGTGCTTACACCTACGTTCCCGATTGTTCGGCTAGGAGGTAAAGGGAGCACCTCTGTGATTGTTACTGCCGGGTCAGCCGGATGTGTACCTCAGACTGGGTGAAGCCGAAAGCTAGCATTCTTAAGGGAATATTTGGTCGGTGAACTAAAAGACGATTTCTTACCTATTTATTTATCTGCCCCCAGATGCTTTCCTGCTTTTTTTTGCAGTCCGGACATGCACTTTAGGGCGTGCCTCCCAGGGAAAGGAACCCCTAACGGAACTATTCTCCCTGGAAGATGTTTCTTACTAACCATGTAATATAACATAACTAGTTGGGCACTTGTCTGATAAAGCACTAATGACCCCTACGCCTGGTCTCCACGGATGCCCCGTTTTTTTACAACCGTGAGGGTATTCGGACACACTCCGGACTGTCGGGTCCGAAGGTCGAAGTGAAAAGGTCCGCAATGACAAACGATCTACAATCCGGCTAGAAGGCATTTTACATGTCATTTTAAATCACATAGTCAAATTGACTGATTGTATTCCTCCTCAATACCATCTAACAGGCTGTCTAGTTTACAGATCCATTGAATACTTTTTGGCCAACTCTACTTGGCCGTATATTAAGCTCACAGGATCTCCTTCCCATCGGGCCCCACAGTCCGACCTCGCCATGTGGTTTGGGTTAGCCTTCGTACGCCGCCTTCACCATGGCCCAGCCTCCTGGCGCCTTTGACGACAGTGATATCTTCCACAGACTAAGCGCCGCCGCTTCCTCAAGCTTCTCCGCAAGCCTCCAAGACCCTCGGGTAGGGAGACGGACGACCATAAGGCTCGGGCGACGCCACTCATCACCGCCAACTCGTTCGCAGCGATTGCAGCAGCTTGGGAAGTAGGTCACCCATTGAACCGGGCATTTCCTCTGCAGGACGGCCTGTGAGCATACCTACAGACATATTCCTGTTAATCGACTTCCTTGCCGAACTCTTCTTTTCAAAAGTTCGTTCAAGCACTTAGTATAAATGTCGCGACGAAGCCGCAGATTCTCCTTCACGGAGTAAGATAGCTGGACCCGAACATCTTTTAGTTCCTCGCCCAGCTGAGTGTTGGCATCTTGAAGGTTATTTTTCTCCTGCCGCACCCTTGTAAGCACCGTCTCGCCGGCCTTTAGCTGTCGTAGTAGCTGCTGCTTGTCCGGATCTAGTCCGGCGCCATCTGCAATATCATTGTCAGACTTATACACACGCCGCACTTCACAAACTACTTATCTTTCGAAGTATATATTACCAGAGGGGGTCTCCGTGGCTCCCCCTGTGGCGGCTAGTGCGGCCTCAAGTTGGGCCTTGCACTCTTGAAGCTCCTGGGACAAGTGGGTATTCTTCTCCGTAAGATCCTGCATAACAAATGATCCTTAAATCAGTTATTCTAACTTATTTAAGTCTCGGGGGCTACCGGCATATATAATCACAAAATTCTCACCAGTATGTCTTTTACATACCGCCCGTGGCTCGCTAGACCATCTTGAGCAGCACGGAGGTGCGATCTCCCGAATTAAAGGCATTTAACGCCTCGAGGAGAAGCATGCGTCCACGAAGAACTGTCGGCGGCGCCTGTGATTCATGGCGCTCTCCACCTCGAGATCTGGTGGCGGACAACCTGTCGGCGTCCTCCATTGAGGAGCACCCTTCGCCGCTTTCGCCTCCCCCCTCCGAATCGGGCGTTGGGCCTGGCCGACGGAGGTTTGATTGGCAATCTCTCCGGACACAGTCCGGCGAGCGCTCTTTCTCCTAAAAAAACCACGAGCGTTAATATGCCTTCTAGGAATCTTTCCCGGAAACGTGGTGGCGCACCATACTGTTGCGGCGACGTCTCGATTCGCGTCGCACTTCTCTTCCGCTTGCTGGGCCGAGTTGCCCCTTGTTGGCCAGCCGCCGCGGGTTTGGCTTCCCTCCTCGAAGGCACCTCCTGCGGAACACCATTGGTATACGGTGGTCAGAGATAAGCATGAATGAGTAATGGTATCAGGACTCCAGTCACAGTTACCTGGGAAACCGGAGATATTCCGAGGTAGTCGGCCGTAATGGCAACCAAAGCATTGTCGATGCTAAGTTGGTAGAACACCCCATCGATCAGCTCCACCTTTATGTCCGGATCCTCTTCAGAGGCCGGATCGAGGGACCGTCCCGGATCCTCGGGTTGTGGAGCCGGGCTGTGTATGTCCTCTACGGCCCGGCGCAGTTCCGGGGTCGAAATCACAAAGTGAGACACTTAATTTTGGGAATATGGATCGGATAGACAAACGTCCGCTTACCCAGCTTCGAGGGTTGTTCATGGAAAATCCATTCGATGGACTAGCACGGAGGAAGTCCTCCTCCCCTTTGTACAGGCCGGACAGGATCGTCACTAGATCGGCGACCGATCCCGGCCCCTTGCGGCCATGACGGGTGGCATCATCCTCCCCTTCGAAATCCCACATAGGGTGGCCCCTATACTGGAGTGGCTGCACCCCTCGCATAATGCATGTGGCCATGACCCCAATCATGGTCAATCCAGAATGAGCCAATAACCTTATTTGGCCCATAAGATATTGAATGTCCCTGTCATTCTCCCGTTGAGGGCTCCGCGGGCGCCAACTCAGGCGTTTCTTCAGAGGAGCGTTGCTGAACTCCGGGAGGCCGATCCTAACTGGGTCTGGTAGCGGGGTGTCCTCCATATAAAACCATTCTGAAGGCCAGTCTTCGGACGCCTTCTTTGGGGTTCGGATAGATATCCGTCCGGCGATGCGCCATAGTTCGCCCGCCCACTTGATATATCGACCCCTCATGAGAACGGGGTACGAGGTAGAATAATCTCTTCCACAGCGCAAAATGGGCCTCGATGCCCAAGAACAGCTCGCAAAGGGCCACGAAGCCCGCGATGTGCAGGATGGAGGCAGGCGTAAGATATTGAAGCTGGAGCCCATAGAACTCCAGGAGCCCTTAGAGAAACGGATGTATGGGAAATCCAAGTCCTCTTATTAAATAAGGGACGAAGCATACCCGCTCTCCTTTGGAGGGATTGGGGACGCTCTCCTCCTGCTTTCCGCTGTTGTAGGTGGCAAGTCCGGCTCGGACCGGAACCATAAAGGCTGGGGGAAGAAATCCCTCGGCGTGGAGCGTCACCAGCTCACTATGCGGGACCGAGCATCTCCCCCAATCCCTGGCTGAGGGCTGGGAGCGCGAGAGGAGGAGCCGCGTCGACTGTCCATCATGGAATGGATTTTTGGTCAGAGGCGCTCCGATGAATACTCGCGGAAGGAGGATGGTGTGATTCGGATCTAGATCCTCGCCTCTCTTTATAGGCAGCTCATTCACGCAGCTAGGGGGTAGAATGTAAAAATACCCTGGCTTTTCGCATTCGTTCGACACGTGGAAGATAGCCATTATTCGACGTGGAAGCCAAGGAGCGCAGCATTTATAAGAAGCCGGACACCATTCAACGAGTACATGGAAGTTGGAGAAGAACCCGCCTTGCAATGCCGAAGACAATATGCGCGCCGGACTCGTTGTCATTGAAGCCTGGTTCGGGGGCTACTGAGGGAGTCCTGGACTAGGGGTTGTCCGGATAGCCGAACTATCATCATTGCCGGACTCCAAGACTATGAAGATACAAGATTGAAGACTTCGTCCCGTGTCCGGATGAGACTTTCCTTGGCATGGAAGGCAAGCTTGGCGATACGGATATGTAGATCTCCTACCATTGTAACCGACTCTATGTAACCCTAGCCCTCTCCGGTGCCTATATAAACCGGAGGGTTTTAGTTTGTAGGACGAACAACAATCATACCATAGGCTAGCTTCTAGGGTTTAGCCTCCTTGATCTCGTGGTAGATCTACTCTTGTACTACCCATATCATCAATATTAATCAAGCAGGAGTAGGGTTTTACCTCCACCGAGAGGGCCCAACACTGGTAAAAACATCGTGCCCCTTGTCTCCTATTACCATCCGCCTAGACGCACAGTTAAGGGACCCCCTACGAGATCCGCCGGTTTGACACCGACAAAGGACCGTGATCCAGTTTTTTCTTCATTTCTTTTAAACGAGAAGGACTAATTGTAGGTTTTTGTTAAACCAAACTGCAGTTCATCATAGGGATTCAGCTTGTACTCAGACAACGGACTGATCCAATTTTTTCCAGTAATATAAGTGATGGACAGTGCCTTCATTACTGACATGACATAAGAAGTGAAACCTGCAAAAATAGCCATCATAGAGCAAACCAAACGGTTTATTCTGTGATGAATGTCACATGGCAAAACATGCATCGTAAAATTGCAGGAAAAGAAAGAAAACATGACATTAAATCAATAAGATTTAGACAGTAAATCAATAAGATTTACTTGATGTGACACGAGTGAATCCTTACCAGGAAATCACTATCTTGAAGTACTAAACAGAAGATTGATCGTCCAACTACGTGTGTCATGCAGGGGCCCTGCCTACTCCCACAAGCAGGACAGTCCAAAGGTCGTGACAAATTGTATGGACCGAACATCCATGGGACTGGAAATCCTGGTGGGTGCGATAAACCCTGCAATGCATACAGATATTGGAGTGTAACCATAATTGATAAACCGTCCTCACAAAAAATATGATCTAGATACTTCAAAATGTACAGACTGAATTGAGTGGACATACATTAACATAGACCGTTCTCAGGACTAACCACACACCAAAAGCGGCAGTACTAATAAACAATACAGGGTTCACAAACACAAATCAAGTACTGAACAATAGTACTTACTACAGACAAGCAAAGTTGCACTAACTAAACTCTGTAGACTATTTCTTGCCACCGACCTACGGGATGAACCCCGATAATCGACTAGGCCATGGACTTCGTGTGAGATGTCTACATGCACCATCACCATCTTGTCAACCTTGGAGAACCTAACAGAGTGGTCTTTCCACTCATAAACATGATGATGAAGACAGGCCGCATCAGATTTGTTGGGAAGCTTTACAATAACCACACCCTTCATAATCGAAGGCACAGCCAGGAAATTGTTGTGGTCAAGTGCAGCCTCGAGAACAGGCCTGGCAACAATGCTACAGGAAAACACTAGTTCAGGACATGTGGCGACAAGGACACATCAGCTGGATAGTTCAGCAGTAGAACTCATCATCAGGTCTTCCAGTTCACACGGCATGACTTTGAGAACTTCATCTCCACCGCGGACCTGGTTCTAATTGAAACAGAAACCATATTTCATTACTACCTCCGTTCAGATATATAAGATGACTTTTGATATTATACTCCATATATGACTACATATACGCACAGAAATGAGTGAACAAAGACACTAGAACATGTCTTCAAAGGCATGAGAGCAGAGGGATTACATGCAATATCCATAACACAAGTTACTGAGGCAAATATACCCTCTTAAAAGGTAGCATTGATGTTCATAAAGTACTCCCTCCGTCCCAAAATTATTGTATTAGATTTGTCTAGATACGGATGTATCAAGTCACATTTTAGTATTAGATACATCCGTATCTAGACAAATCTAAGACAAGAAATTTGGGACAGAGGGAGTAGTTGAAAGTAATCTATAAGAAATCAGTGTCAACCTCTCGCATGTTTTGGTCAAAAGAGGAATTTAGAACCGTCATTTGGCACACTAAAGTCACATGCAAGATCACCCGAAAGTTGTACTACCAAGATTAGTAGTCTGCGTGTTAGATGAAAAACACCATCAAGATCGAGAAAAGATCGTCAACAAGAGACATTACGGACTTGCTTAATGAGGGATCCCGGAGAGGGGGCTTGGACAGGCGATGGCTTTGAGCTTGTTTATGGTAGTCTCGGCGGGGTGCTTGCGCTTCTTCGTACCATGATCCTCGATGGTTTTGGCCAGAGCCATAGACATCACGTCGGCCGGTGCTCCGGCGTCCATCCAAGAGAGGAAGCTGAGAGAGAAGAGTGAAAGGAGGAACGAGATGAGGGAGAAGCGAAGCGAGTGGGGGTTTTCTTGAAGAGAGGAAGGTGAGAGAGAAGAGTGAAATGATGGTTGCTTCGTCCGTCAACCTTACTACTGGAAAGGAGGGGGCTCTGTGATTTGACGGCTCATTGGGCATTACTGTGGCGGTTCGATCGGGGTAGTCTACCGTCACTCTACTACGGAGTAATTTAGTGCATGGCTGGTGGACCCAGGTGCTGGCTGTCCCACACGTCGGCGAAAGTGAGTAATTTAGTGCATGGCTAGAGGAGGATCCGCACGGTAGAGCGTGTCCACTATTTTTCATTCTGAAGAAAAAAATGATTACAACAAGCGTTTCCACTCATGCGAAACACGGCAGCCACTTGAACATACACAGTGCTCCTACTACTAGGCAGTGCAGTGGTTCATACGTCAGTACTACACAATCTTGTTGTTGTGTTTGTGCGCATGTCAACTACTCCTATATGTAACATAGTACCGCTTTTTCGACTGTCCGGTCGAGAATGAACGGTGAGATCAATGTTAACAGAACTAGGTCCACAGCGCACGGAGAGTACGGTGCTACAGTACTCCACGAAACATGAACCATATGAAGCACATCCTATAGTGTTAGACAGGGTGTATGAAGGGTGCACGGGATGGGAGCAAAAGTTCCCTTCTCGGCTCACTTTTGGGTGTTTGGCAGAGTGCATGAAGGGTGCATGAGTCCACACTAGTAGGTTGACAAAAATACACGAAGAGGAAACAAATATATTGAGATGAGAATGCAACCAAACACACCCACACGCATTGTGCTACAGTGACGGATCTGCACCATTTAAGTTTGATCTAACGGTCATGTTGCGCCGAGACATGGACATGCCCATGCAGAGGGTGCCTAAACACCACCGAAGTCCCTCTGCTTCTCGAGGCGCACGACGTTGGTGATGCAGGGTGCAACCGCCCGCAGAGCCCGCTCCCGGTCGACGGGAGCCAGCTCGTCAAAGACGGCGTCCAATGGCATGAATGGATTCCGGTGACGGAGCCCTGAAAGGATTCGCCCGGCAACAGCGACGGCAGCGCGCAACCCCTCCTTGTCCAGCTCAGCCACACCATTGCACGGACACGGCTCAGCTCCTCGGAGATATAGGTGAAGAAGGAGACCAGGTCAGGAAGCCGCAGCTCGTTGAAGTCGACCGGGTGGTCGAACGGGTTTAGCCTGATGGCCGGCATTGTTGCGCTGGCACGACGGTAGGCATCGCGCAGCCGCAACACGTGCGTGGCAACTTGGTTCACCAAGTGGCTGAGGCTGTAACGCCCTCGATGCGGCTATATCTCCCACGTGTCGAAGCACGACTTAGAGGCATAACCGCATTGAAAGCAATGTCGCATGTGAGGTAATCTTCACACAACCCATGTAATACATAAGGGAAAAAGATACATAGTTGTCTTACAATCGCCACTTCACACAAATACATGAATAAAGCATTACATCATCCAGATACAATCAAGGTCTGACTACGGAACCAAAATACAAGAAGAACCCCAAATGCGACAAGGTCCCCGATCGACCCCAACCGGGCTCCACTCTTGATCAACTAGAACGAAACAACACAAAGGGCAAGATCTTCATCGAGCTCCTCCTTGAGCTTGGTTGCGCCACCGCTCGCAACATAGGCACCGCAAACTGGTTTTGGAAGTATCCGTGAGCCACGGGACTCAGCAATCTCGCACCCGCCAGATCAAGACTATTTAAGCTTATGGGTAAGGTAAAGGCATGAGGTGGAGCTGCAGCAGCGACTAGCATAAATGGTGGCTAACATACGCAAATGAGAGCGAGAAGAGAAGGCAAAGCACGGTCGATAAAAGTATGATCAAGAAGTGATCCTATAGCAACCTGCATCAATCATAACTCCAACACGTGTTCACTTCCGGACTCACGAGAAGAGACCATCACGTTACACACGCCGTTGATGTATTTTAATTAAGGTCAACTTCGGGTCTTCTACAACCGGACGTTAACAAATTCCCATCTGCCACATAACCACGGGCACGGCTTTCGAAAGTTCAAATCCCAGTAGGGTGTCCCAACTTAGCCCATGACAAGCTCTCACGGTCAACGGAGGAATAGACCTCCACCCGAGACACTCCGATCAGACTCGGTATCCCGGTACAACAAGACATTTCGACAGGGTAAAACTAAACCAGCAACACCGCCCGAATGTGCCGACAAATCCCGATAGGAGCTGCACATATCTCTTTCTCAGGGCACACTCAGATGAGTCTAGCTATGAGTAAAACCAACCTCAAGTTTCCCGAGGTGGCCCCAGCAGTAGCTCGGTTCGACCAACACTCGAGAGGAGCACCGCCCGGGGTTAAAATAAAGATGACCCTTGAGTCTGCAGAACCCAAGGGAAGGTGGTAGGTTGTTAGTGCAAATGGTAAAACCAATGTTGGGCATTGCTGGAGGAGCTTTACTTAAGGCGAACTGTCAAGGGGTTCCCATTATAGCCCAACCGTGTAAGGAACGCAAAATCCGGGAACATAACACCGATATGACGGAAACTAGGGCGGCAAGAGTGGAACAAAACACTGCATAAGGCCGAGCCTTCCACCCTTTACCAAGTATATAGATGCATTAATTAAATAAGATATATTGTGATATCCCAACAAGTAAACATGTTCCAACAAGGAACAACACCTCCATGTTCCAACAAGGAACAAACTTCAATCTTCACCGCAACTAACAACGCTATAAGAGGGGCTGAGCAAAGGCGGTAACATAGCCAATCAACGGTTTGCTAGGAATGGTGTCAAAGGTTAGAGGTTTGACATGGCAATTTGGGGGGCTGACAAGCAAATGGTAGGCATCGTAGCATTGGCATAGCAAAAGAGCGAGCAAACTAGCATAGCAAAGATAGAAGTGATTTCGAGGGTATGGTCATCTTGCCTGAAATCCCGCAAGGAAGAAGAAGGATTCCATGAAGAAGACAAACGGACGAAGTCGAACGGATCCTCACAACTCCGGAACGAAACCGAAGCTAACGAGAGAAGCAACCCGGAAAGAAACAAACAACATGGTAAACACACAAGCATAATCATGTCATGATGCGCAAACAAGTATGATGCATGTCCGGTTTAAAGAGGCATGGCATGGCAAAGTGCAACAAACTATCTTACAAATTAAGTGGAGCTCAATATGCAACGAGTTGCATATTGACTGGCTACCACATCAATTATTTAGTTCTCTCTCGGTTATGTACCCAACAATATTAAATGTTGTTAAGCATGGCAAGAGGTGAGGCATAATTAAACTAACAATACCATCTAAACAATTTAAATGGGGCCGGATATAAAAACAACAAATCCGGTAAATCCCCATATGCATTTAGCAATTTAATGCAACAACAAGTTTAAACATTTTAATTGTTGTTATCATGATGCGGATGACATATGCAAATTTTATGCACTTTTATGAAAATGTTGACAAGAGCATGTTACGGAGCATTTGTCATCGTGGCGGGAATGAAAGAGGTGCCACGGCAACGATAACGAAAATGGTGCCACGGCAACGATAACGAAAATGGTGCCACGGCAACATATCCAAAATGATGCCACGGCAACCTATCCAAAATGATGCCACGGCAACATATCGGTTCCGTAGCTCACGGAGATACCGGTGCAAAAGGAGGCGTGAACAAGTCATGCAAGATGGTGGGTGGTCCCGGCCCGGTTCCCACGGGTCGACGGCATGGCAAACGAGGAACGTGCACGAAACAAACGGGCACGGTGCAAACATATCGTACAACTCATACAACATGCATTCGGTCCACGGCGGTCGTTTCAGGTTATACCTTCGAAGCGTTCAAACGAGACGGTTCGCGTTTCGTAGAGGGAAGTAGTCGTTCTCGTGATGTAGTGGAAGTAGTTGTACGCAGCGTCGGTAGAGGAAGTAGTTGATCTCGCGATGGTCGTAGTGGAAGTAGTGGTACACGGCGGCGGCGGTAGTTGAACTTGGCGCCAGGTACACGGGTCTTCGAGCGACGGTAGTGGTACACGACGAGAAGCGAACTTGACGAGTCGTCGTCATCCTGGTACTTTGCGAATCCCGCAGCGGCGGTAGAGGTTCACTTGGGGGTTTTTCAAGGGTCATCGTTGCACTTGCCGTGCCACTTCTGAAGGTGACCCAAAGGCGATTTGACGACGGTGCTAACCACGAGATGCATCGATGGTGCTTGGAGGCAGCAGCAGGCGGCAGGAGGGAGACGAGGTCAACGAAGCAGCGGCTGGGCCGAGCAGACGAGCGTTCGCTCTCTGACGAGAGGAAGCAGGGCAGCGGTAGGCGATCGGGATGCAGGCACAAAGCGGAGGCAACGACGGCGGACTTGACGGATCCAGCGATGTGAACCCATTCCCTGTTGGAGGCCTTGAGCGGAGTCTGGTGGTCGACGGGAGGCGCGAGGCCATGGCGGCGAAGGAGCAGCTCCGGTGCTCAAGGAAGAGGAGCCCGAGGCGAACAGCGGAGGGGCGCCAAGGGCGGTGATGGATTCATGTACCTAGGGTAGGGTCATAGGCTGACCTAAACGCCCTACCCAAGGGTACTCAGAGAAGAGATCATCTTCCAATCGACCAAAGAGGAATCCACTCGACCAGATCGAAGGACTCGACCATGGAAGACTCACTCGACCATGAAGACTCACTCACCACCGAAGGTCAAGACACTCCACTTTGCATAACGGTGTGCTATTGAATAGACTTAATGATAGTTAAGGCATTTTATGAGGGCGCTACCAAGAACCCCCTAGCTTAATGTACTTTAATCCTCCATTATGTGGGCTGGCTGGGGTCCTCGCACTCTATATAAGCCACCCCTCCACGGTAGAAGGGTTCAGACTCTTGTAATACTCATACTCATAATCCACTCGACCGCCTCGGGGCTCCGAGACGTGGGGCTGTTACTTCTTCCGGAAGGGCCTGAACTCGTTACATCCTTTGTCTCCACAACTGCTCCATAGCTAGGACATCGCCTCTCCTTAACCTACCCCTACTTCTCTTGCCGACTTAGAACCACGACAGTTGGCGCCCACCGTGGGGCAGGTGTTCTAGCGATTTGTGGAGGAGTTGCTTGTACTTCAGTACCTTCATCACGATGACTTCGGAGTTTTGAGCGCGGGCACGAGATCCGTCTCGGTGCTCTCACTTTTGTCGCCGACGACCAAGCATGGCTCCGGGAGGCCCCTCTTGACGCCGAGGCGCTCCCGTCCGCTGGGCGACGACTTTCGCGTGTGTTCGCGGCGCTTTGTTGCGGCAACCGCCGACCAGATCGGTCGACTCCTTTTTGATCACCCGCCAGCTCCCACCAGCGCAAGCGCTCTGGTCGGTCTAGGCTTCAGCGGTGGGTGAAGCACGCGTGGCTCGCCAGACAGCCACCGCCAAGTCGCGCTATCGAGCCCGATGAATCCCTCTACGGCCTGCTCGACCGCCGACCGGCTCGTGAGAGACCGCATCCGAGTGTGATAGCAGTGATCCAGCGGCGGAGATTCTCATGGTCGACGGTCCTCGCAGTCCTCCCGGTTTCGCGCACGGCGGTGGAGCCGCCGGAGGAGGTGACCCTGTGCATGAACACGAGGAGTACCAGCCCGAGACACTCGACTCTCAGAGAGAGGATCTTCGTCGCAGAACATGGATGCGCTACATACTCCCATCGCCGGAGAAACCCCGAGGCTCGTGCCTTGGAGGAAGCACGTTTGTTAACGTGGCTGAACGCACTCGCCGAGAATCTTCAGCGAGCACTCGACGAGCGCTGCTGCAACGGCTCCCGAATCCAATCGACGCCGGCTCTTCCCGCCGACTCGTATACCGCCGCGCTTATTCAGAATTTAGCAGCTGCAACTCGCATAGCGTAGTCCATCCAGCCGCCCCAGGTCGGAAGCCGGAAGAGGTTTGCA
Organism: Aegilops speltoides; assembly: GCA_021437245.1. Taxonomy (NCBI): domain Eukaryota; kingdom Viridiplantae; phylum Streptophyta; class Magnoliopsida; order Poales; family Poaceae; genus Aegilops; species Aegilops speltoides. The sequence goes on along the minus strand of CM038147.1, from coordinate 155,415,746 downwards.
GCAGATCGTAGATTTACCCGAGCAGCGGTGACCGTAACTCAGCCGTGTCGCAGCGCGCAAGAACAGATTCACAATCGATCCGTCGCTGCGAACACCGCCCGCTTGGCTCACAGCCCCAGATCGCCTCCGCGGCGGAAGGACGCGACAACCGGCGGAGCAGCTTGGGGACCGATTCGACCGAGATGATAGGCGCCGAGTGCCCTTTCCCCTCCGAGGGAAGGGTCATCGCTCCTCGGCGACAAGACGATGTAAGACAGTTCAAGATAGGCGAAGGGTTCCGGTCGACCCTGTGGAACCAGGCTTTGATGCGCGGTCCATTATCGCAAGGCCTGGTCGACCGAACAGGCCCATCGAGGAGGACTGAGAGGATGCACCCACCAGCGATCGAGTGCATGTCTCCGTCCGTAATGTTTTAGCAGGCTATCGGGGCGCAGTGATTCCCCCAATTTCAGATTGGCAGCAGGAGTCTGCAAGTTCACCGGAGAATCTAAGCCTGAAACTTGGCTTGAAGATTACCGAGTGGCTGTTCAGATTGGTGGTGGAAATGACGAGGTGGCCATGAAACATTTGCCCTCATGTTGGAAGGTTCGCCAGAGCATGGTTGAGTCAATTACCTCACAAAGAGATATATACTTGGGAGGATTTGTCCCAGTATTCGTCAGACTTTGAAGGAACTTGCAAGCGACCAGCTGGTTTGACAGAGCTGCAAGTTTGTGTGCGTAAGACCAATGAAACTCTCCGAGAGTACATTCAGAGGTGGATTACCCCGCACAATACCGTGGAAAATGTGTCGCACCATCGTGCGCTTTGCCTTCAAGGACGGGTCAAAACAGAGAATTGAGTCTGAAGTTCTACGAACCGGGACATGACCTTGAGTCGAATGATGGAGATTGCTAGCAACACGCCTAACGGCGAGGAAGAAGACCGACTCAAGCGGCAAGTACAAGCCGAGTCGATCGGAGAAGGGTAATTCCAATCGGAAGCAAAAGCGCAAAGCTGAGCCAAGCAGCTCTGGAGAGGCCCCGCCACACTCAAGGGAAGTTCAAGGGGAAACCCAAAGGATCCGGAATCCAAGAAAGTGAAAGATAAAGAAGGAAATGACGTGTTGGATATGCCATGCCATATTCACACAAAGAAAGATGAAGAGGGCAACATTATTTACCCAAAGCACACCACACGCCAGTGTCGACTCCTGATCCAGCAGTTTCAGGGCAAACAGTCTAAGGACAAGGAGAAGGAGCCAGACAAGGCCGGAGATAAAGAGGACAGTGAGGAGGAATACCCGCATGTCAACTCCACTCTGATGATCTTCGCAGATGTGGAAAGCAAAAGTCGACTGAAAGTCATCAATCGAGAGGTGAATATGGTTGCCCCAGTTAAGCCAAGTTATGTGAAATGGTCCCAGACACCCATCACATTCGACCAGTCTGATCACCCGACTCACATTGCCACCCCTGGGCGGCAAGCGCTGGTGGTCGATCCAGTTGTCGAAGGCACTCGACTGACAAAAGTGTTGATGGATGGCGGTAGTGGGCTGAATTTGCTGTATGCGGATACATTGAAAGGGATGGGCATTCCGATGTCCCGATTGAGCGCCAAAGAATATGAGTTTCCACGAGTCATACCGGGAAGAAGGCCAACTCACTCGCCAAATAGCCCTTGACGTGGTTTTTGGTGATTCCAAGCACTTCCAAGAAGAAAAGTTGACCTTTGAGGTTGTAGATTTTCGAGTGCATATCATGCCATTTTGGGAGGCCGCCTATGCACGATTCATGGCTCGACCATGCTACGGTACCTCAAACTGAAAATGCCAGACCCAAAGGAGTGATCACCGTCACCGCGATAGGAAGAAGGCGTAAGAGTGCTTCCGTAAGGGCTCAAAGATTGCCGACTCCCAAGTGTCACGGTCGAATTCAAGAGTATATGCAAAACGCAGATCCGAGTGATTTGCTAAAGTCTAAGAGGCCAGCCACTAATCCGCATTCAAGTCGTCTCGTGAGACAAAGCCCGCCCATATTCACCGACCGATCCCGATGCAGCTCCGACTCACATATCGGCAACACTCGACTCGAAATAGGAAGAAGCGCCATCCAGTTCCTCCGTGAGAATCGACATTTTTGCATGGAAGCCACCGACATGCCGTGTTCCTGTGGAATCGGCTGAGCATCGCCTTCGAGTCGACAAATCAGCGAAACCAAGGAAAGAGCATCTTGGCGGTCCGCCGCCCGTAAGAGAAAGGCTATTGGAGAAGAAGTGGCTCGATTGCTGACAGCAGGATTTATCCGAGAGATTTACCACTCGAGTGGCTCGCCAATGTTGTCATGGTCCCCAAGAAGGATAACTCCCTCCGCATGTGCATTGATTTTAAGCACATTAATCGGGCCTGCCCGAAGGATCATTTTCCTCTTCCCCGCATCGACCAAATTGTCGACTCGACCGCGGGGTGTGAGAGATTGTCTTTTTTGGATGCATATTCCGGGTATCATCAGATCCGTCTGTATGGACCCGACGAAATAAAACAGCTTTCATCACTCCATTCGGTGCTTCGCTATATCACCATGCCATTCGCCTCAAGAATGCCGGAGCCACATTTATGCGAATGATTGAAGTGTCTTCTCCTCCGATCACCGGAATGTGGAAGCGATATGGATGATATCGTCGTTAAGTCGCGAAGGGTTCCGACCTGCTCGCTGACCTCGCCAAACATTTGCCAACCTCCGACGGCACGATATCAAGCTCAATCCGTCAAAGTGCACATTCGGGTTCCCGTGGAAAACTACTCGGTTTTCGCTTCCAACGAGGAATCGACGCTAACCCGAAGAAGATCGGCACTATTCTCCGAATGAAACGCCTGCGGGTGCACGGCGTCGAAGCTTCTTGGATGCTTGGCGCTTAAGTCGATTCATCTCACGACTCGGTGAAAAGGCATTGCCTCTTTACCGATCGATGAAGAAGGTCGACAAGTTCGAGTGGACTCCGGAAGTCGATGCAGCGCTTGCCGAGCTAAAAGCTCGCTCTCCACCCAGCCGGTGCTTGCTGCTCCAACAAGAAAGAGCCTCTGTTGCTTTACATTGCAGCCATCGGACAAGTTGTCACTCAGGCTTACGGTCGAGCGGAAGAGGAAGGAAAGGCCTTCAAAGTTCAACGCCGGTGTACTATTTATCTGAAGTTTTGACTCCATCCAAGCAGAGATACCCTCATTATCGAAGCTTGTGTATGGCATATACATGACCACGAAGAAGGTTGCTCACTATTTCTCGATCACTCACATCACGCTCGTCGCCGACGCCCTTTATCGTAGATCTTACATAACGAGACGAACCGGTCGAGTGGCAAAGTGGGCGATTGAACTTCTTCCCTTGATATCAAATTCGAGGCAAAGAAAGCCATTAAGTCCTGTGCTATAGCAGATTTCCTTGCCGAGTGGATCGAACAACAAAGAACCGACCGGTTCACTCGGAGCATTGGACCATGTTCTTTGACGGCTCCAAGATGCTGAATGGTTCAGTGTCAGGGTTGTTCTGGTTTCCCCGAGGAGATAAGCTTAAGTATGTGCTCCAGATTCACTTTGATTCCTCCAACAATGAGGCAGAGTACGAGGCCCTCTTATATGGATTGCGCATGGCCATCTCACTCGGCGTCCGTCACCGATGGTTTATGGCGACTCAGATTTAGTAGTCAATCAAGTGATGAAGGAGGGGGCGTGAGAAGCCCGGCTATGACCGGATATTGCAATGCAAATGAGGAAGCCGGAAAAGAAGTTTGAGGGGTTGAACTCCATCACATCCCCGATGAAAAATCAGGCCGCAGATGACTGGCGAAGATAGGGTCCAAGAGGGAAGCCATTCCGAGTGGCGTGTTTTTGGAACATATACACATTCCGTCACCAAGGAAGATCCTTACAGAGGAAGCTCCACAACCCAAGAGTGCCACAGACTCGTCGGGTTGAGGTCCCCGGTGGTCGACTTGGTCATGGAGGTTTTAGTGGTCACTCCCGATTGGACAATTCCATACATTGCGATATTCTCGAGAAAGGAACTCCCGAGAGGATGAGGAAGAGGCTCGGCAGATCGTCCGTCGATCCAAAGCCTTTACCGTTATCAATGGGCAGTTATACTGAGAAAGCCCAACGGAGTCGGACAAAATGCATAACACCAAGAAGGTCGAGTCATACTCAATGATATCCACTGGGACCTGTGGTCACCATGCGCCCTCTCGACCATTGTAGCCAAAGCATACCGAGCAGGATTTTACCGCCAAGAGCAAATGAGATGGCGAAAGAAATAGTGGATAAGTGCGGCGAAGGATGTCGGTTCTACTCTAATATGTCACACAAGCCCGCGTCGACCTTGAAGACCATTCCGCTCGTCGGCCTTTTGCGGATGGGGTTGGACATGATCGGTCCCTTGCGAACGGGTCGGAGCGGCTTCACGCATGTACCGGTAGCAATGACAAGTTCACCAAGTGGATTGAGGCTAAGCCGATCAAAAACTTGACGCCGGTATCGCTGTTTCCTTCATCGAAAAGTTGACGCTCAGATATGGAGTCCCGCACAAGATTATCACGCATAATGGATCGAATTTTGACTCGAAGAATTCAAGGGTTTCGCAACTCCCAAGGCATACGAAGTCGACTACGCTCAGCTTGCTCACCCACAATCGAATGGACAGCGTAACGAGCCAATGGATTGATCCTCAAGGGTCCAAGCCCCGCTTGTTAGTGCAAATGGTAAAACCAATGTTGGGCATTGCTTTGGAGGAGCTTTACTTAAGGCGAATCGTCAAGGGGTTCCCATTATAGCCCAACCGTAAGGAACGCAAAATCCGGGAACATAACACCGATATGACGGAAACTAGGGCGGCAAGAGTGGAACAAAACACTGCATAAGGCCGAGCCTTCCACCCTTTACCAAGTATATAGATGCATTAATTAAATAAGATATATTGTGATATCCCAACAAGTAAACATGTTCCAACAAGGAACAACACCTCCATGTTCCAACAAGGAACAAACTTCAATCTTCACCTGCAACTAACAACGCTATAAGAGGGGCTGAGCAAAGCGTAACATAGCCAATCAACGGTTTGCTAGGAATGGTGTCAAAGGTTAGAGGTTTGACATGGCAATTTGGGGGGCTGACAAGCAAATGGTAGGCATCGTAGCATTGGCATAGCAAAAGAGCGAGCAAACTAGCATAGCAAAGATAGAAGTGATTTCGAGGGTATGGTCATCTTGCCTGAAATCCCGCAAGGAAGAAGAACGATTCCATGAAGAAGACAAACGGACGAAGTCGAACGGATCCTCACAACTCCGGAACGAAACCGAAGCTAACGAGAGAAGCAACCCGGAAAGAAACAAACAACATGGTAAACACACAAGCATAATCATGTCATGATGCGCAAACAAGTATGATGCATGTCCGGTTTAAAGAGGCATGGCATGGCAAAGTGCAACAAACTATCTTACAAATTAAGTGGAGCTCAATATGCAACGAGTTGCATATTGACGAAACACCACATCAATTATTTAGTTCTCTCTCGGTTATGTACCCAACAATATTAAATGTTGTTAAGCATGGCAAGAGGTGAGGCATAATTAAACTAACAATACCATCTAAACAATTTAAATGGGGCCGGATATAAAAACAACAAATCCGGTAAATCCCCATATGCATTTAGCAATTTAATGCAACAACAAGTTTAAACATTTTAATTGTTGTTATCATGATGCGGATGACATATGCAAATTTTATGCACTTTTATGAAAATGTTGACAAGAGCATGTTACGGAGCATTTGTCATCGTGGCGGGAATGAAAGAGGTGCCACGGCAACGATAACGAAAATGGTGCCACGGCAACGAGCACGAAAATGGTGCCACGGCAACATATCCGAAAATGATGCCACGGCAACCTATCCGAAAATGATGCCACGGCAACATATCGGTTCCGTAGCTCACGGAGATACCGGTGCAAAAGGAGGCGGAACAAGTCATGCAAGATGGTGGGTGATCCCGCTTCCGGTTCCCACGGGTCGACGGCATGGCAAACGAGGAACGTGCACGAAACAAATGGGCACGGTGCAAACATATCGCATAACTCATACAACATGCATTCGTCCACGGCGGTCATTTCGGTTATACCTTGAAGCGCTCAAACGGGACGGTTCGCGTTTAAAGAGGGAAGTAGTCATTCTCGTGATGTAGTGGAAGTAGTTGTGCGCAGCGTCGGTGGAAGTAGTTGTTCTCGCGATGGTCGTAGTGGAAGTAGTGGTACACGACGGCAGCGTAGTTGAACTTGGCGCCAGGTACACGGGTCTTCGGGCGACGGTAGTGGTACACGCACGTAGACGAACTTGACGAGTCGTCGTCATCCTGGTACTTTGCGAATCCCGCAGCGGCGGTAGAGGTTCACTTGGGGGTTTTTCAAGGGTCATCGTTGCACTTGCCGTGCCACTTCTGAAGGTGACCCAAGGCGATTTGACGACGGTGCTAACCACGTAGATGCATCGATGGTGCTTGGAGGCAGCAGCAGGGCAGGAGGGAGACGAGGTCAACGGAAACAGCGGCTGGGCCGAGCAGGACGAGCGTTCGTCTCTGACGAGAGGAAGCAGGGGCAGCGGCTGGCGATGCGGGATGCAGGGCACAAAGCGGAGGCAACGACGGCGGGACTTGACGGATCCAGGCGATGTGAACCCATTCCCGGCGTTGGAGGCCTTGAGCGGAGTCTGGTGGTCGACGGGGAGGCGCGAGGCCATGGCGGCGGAAGGAGCAGCTCCGGGTGCTCGAAGGAAGAGGAGCCCGAGGCGAACGACAGAGGGGCGCTGGCGGGCGGCGCTGGCGCGAGGGTGCAGCAGCTGCTTTGCCGGGCGGCGAGGTCGAGGAGGGGCACGTGGCCGCCGGAGTTGAGGACGCGGGGCGGCGTTCGGGCGCGCAGGCGAGGAGGAAGACAGGGCGCGGGGGCGGCGTCTCTCTGGTTCGGCGCGACGAGGAAGAAAGGAGGAGGGGGATCGAGGGGAGTCCGCACGGGAGCGAGGGGGTTCAGGCGCGGGGCGAGGGCGATGGGGTCGAGCGATGGAGATGGGATCGGGCTGAGCGAGGGGGATCGAGGGAGAGAACGAGGGGAGAGATGGGGGTCGGGATGTTGGGTTGCGGCGCTGAGGGAGGAGACGAGGGAGAGTAGGATCGAGCGATGGGGAGGCTAGGGTTAGGAGGTAGGCTGCGGGCTGGGCCTAAAGAGGCCGGCTGGGCTTGCTCCTCCTTTTTTTCCCTTTTCGTTTTTCTTCGCATGAAAACAAAAGGAAAACCAGAGGGGAATTTGGGAGGATTTAGAGAGATGTGACAAAATTCTCAAGGTCCTGAATTTGCGTAGTATTCAATAAAACTGATTTGGGAAATTTTAAAGGCCAAAAAATATTCCAAGTTTGAATTAGGTTCCAACTTGAAGCATTTTTTTTATCCCAACCAAACCAGCTCCAAAATACGTGAAACTTGGCAGGGAGGTGAGTGGCATGATGCTTGAATTGTGAGGGAGAGATGAACATTAAAGGAGGAGTGAAAAATGGTACTTGCCAAATAGAAGCAAGAGAAAGAGGGGAGGGGTGATCATGCATGAAACACACAATGCACATGATGAGCATGATGAAATGCAACATGATGCAAGGATGAATGCAACGAACAAAACAAATCACACGACGAATCTCGGAATAGCTGGAAGTCTTCTGGAGCGTCGGTCTCGGGGTGTTACAACACTCCACCACTACGAGAGGATCTCGTCCCGAGATCTAGAATGGCACCGGAGGGAAAACGGAAGAGAAAAAGAAAGGTAAAACTAAGTTGCTTCTTTGACGAACGAGTGAAACCATGAACCTTGAGAGGTTGAGCAATTTAAAAGAAAGAGCACAACTGAGAAGAACGAGATTGCAAACAATCTGTTAGAAAAGAGGAACAAGGAACATTATGGGAACTTGAAGGTTGCAAAGACATGAATCAAGAGTTTAATGGACAGGATAGAATTCAAAACCACTGCGGTTAAATCAATATGGGAGAGGAAGAATTCGGGCAGCACTTCGGTTGAAAGAAGAAGGAAAACTTGATAAGATGAAAAGCACTTGAAGAGATGACACAACACTCCGGTTAAATGGATAAGCAAGAAAAAAACACGATCCTCACAATTCGAGATGATTAGTGAAGAGAGCAACATCACCATGCCTCCGGAAGAACGAAAAGAAGGTAGATCATTGGAATAAAAGAACGGAGAAGAAAATGCCAACTTCTGCCACAAATGATCTTGGAAAGCACCCTTCCAAGAAGGTTAGAATGGAGTTGTTGGAAAACCAACAACGAAAAGAATAAGCTTGTAGTGGACTTATTGAAACATCTCAACATTATGAGGTGACAACCGGCCACTAACGGAAACAATTGCTTGCCTGAGATTAACGAAGAGATGAAAACTTGTTCCATCAAGATGGAAAAGAGATAACTTGGGTCATTAATAAGCACCAAAATAGCATCATTCCTTAGGGAAGGCTTTAGGTGAAATCTATACCAAGATAACTCCAATGAAGAGATTGACGGTTGAAAAGATCTCTTGAACAAAGAGAAAAAGATGGATTTAAATATGTCACTCTTGAAAACTTGTGAATCATGAAACGCGAAGGGAAATTATCAAGAATGACCTAACACCACCTCAAAAGATAAGGTAGAAGGAATTGCACTTTGGAATGCAAGACGGAGAATACTTGAGCTTCTCAAAACAAAACAAGTATTGGGCACCCTGTTTAATTTTGAGTATAGCTTGGCGGATCATAACTTCAAGAGAAAACTTGAAGAACAAATCGAGAATGAAAGGAATCCTTGATGAACCGTCATGTAGAGCCTCCATGAAGAACTCCGGTAATAAAAGGATGATGAAAAGAAAGAGAAGTTGAAAAACACAAGGTGAATCCTTGCAATGATTTAGAATGAGCTTCGCGACGAGATAATTGAGAGAGCTTGAAACTCCGAAAAGAAAGATGAACATCTTAGAACCGAGAATTACTTCATCATGACCAATCTTCGGATGAAAAGAATTGAATCCCTCGAGGAAATAAGAATAAGATTTATTATATGCTTATGCTTCATCAAATTAAATTGATGACAAGCAGGATTTGGCATACTACTTATTCCCGTAGAAAGGATTAAAAGAGATATAGTGTAACTTGAGAAGGTCTTCATGAATCACCGGTAGGATTGAAAAGAACGAATGAATTAAATGATAACGAAAGAGGTGAAATCTTGAACGAACCACCGTAAGAAATGAAAAAGAGAGTAGCAAGGGCACAATTCACCGGAAAGAGTTTGAAAACGAAAGAAGATACTTTAGGGTATTTAGATACAAATGAATGAATAGATCACGAGCTGATTAGAGAATACTCGAATGATGCACCGGTATGATTTGGAGAACGAGAGCTGAAAGCTTGAATGAATAATACTGAGATGATGGGCTTCAAAGAATGAAACTAAAAAGACTCCTAAAATGCTCCGGATGGGTGAAAAGAATTCCCACAATCGAAAACAATTATGAGAGGATGGCAACAAGCTAGCACCATGAATCTTGAAGAGAATAGAGCAAGATTAAAGAGAAACTCTTCTTCGGTCTTCAAATGATGAGAATGACAACGAGAAACACCACCAAGAATTATTGAGGCACACCGGAAGAATCAAAAGCGAAGAGGTTGAGCCAACTATGAAAATAATTTGAAAGATCTTGGAGAAAAGCATTTGACTGGTGATAACTCATTCTTACGTCAAACTTGGAGAAGAATTTAGGATAGCTCTGGGAAAATAGAAGAGTCAGGTAAGATCCTGGGAAAAGACCTGTGGGTTAGGTCCCACTCAAAAGAACACCGTTGAAAAGATATAAAAGAGATGTTGCACCGGTTGAATTAAATGGCTTGAATGAGATAACAACCTCGAAAGAGCTTGAACGGATTAAGAATGGAAACACAAGTCTTGTGAGATATCTTGAGCGCTCCAGAACAAATGAATAGGAAGAAGTGAATGATTAAGAGGTGCATCGGTATGAGTAAGCATTTGAAACGGGGAAAGGGATATGGTGAATATCAAAAGCTTGAATTGGATCCACCGGAGAAGAAACAACAATGAAGGATGATGAACTTGAAACTGTTGAGCATCTCCCTGGTAAATCACCGGATAAGAACATTGATTGAAAAGAGTGAAGAGACTTCACATGAATAAAAGGATACATGATTAAGAAATCTGAGTCCTTGAAGAAAAAGGGTGGGTGGGCGGGAAAAACAAAGGCAACTTGGAGACAGATGAAACAAACACCGTTGAGAAGAAATGATAATTGGTCTTGCTGATGTTGGAGTGATCGGATCCACTTGAAGAGAAACACGCCGGTTGAAAAGGATTGACATGACAATCTCAATTGTCGAGAAGGATTGGTATTCACATCGGAGTATGAGAACACCATTTCGGAAAGGTATGGAAACAACACTTGACATTGAAGCAACTCGAATACCACAACTCAAAACAAAAAACAAAGGACTGGCTTGCAGATTAAGCCGGAACAAATACATATGATAGAGATTTACCCAATCCCATATCATGCATCCGCCGGAAAGATATTCTAGGAGCTACTTGAATTCCCACCTATAAAACTCCCAAACTTTCGTTATGCAATCTGGTGTTGGGGATACAGGAAGCAATATATCTCACCCAAACTAACAATACCTACATCCAAGCTGTATCCATCCGTCAACACATAACCAAGAAACCTTCGAAATCGTCGACCTCAACCTTCAAAAGCATCCGTTATACGAGTCATGGCAATACTCCCGCACTCACCTCAAGATCAAGGTTAGCGGGTTATCTCACCAACAACTGCATAAAAGAGATTTTCGATGTCGGCGATTAAACTCGTATTCCAGAATCTGCAACGATAAAATTATGACGACAACACCTCGGAGATCAACTCCCCGGACACCTCCAAGAAAAAACCCCTCGCCGACGGAGGCAACCAAGACAATGTTGTCATCATAAAACCATCGGAACGATTCTAAGATACCCGCGTGATCCTAAAAAGATTTAGTGAAATTTGAGAAGAGAAGAGTCAAAACTCTATGTCAGGATACCTCACAAGAGCGATTTAAGGACCGAGGAGTAAAAAGAATTCCTAACTCTCCGATATATATAATCCTAAATGACTCAAAACATTTTTCTAGACACAACTCGCCGCTAAAAGCGATCAAGCAAAGGGGCTCTAAGGTCGGGAAGGCTCGATTACCAACTTGTAACGCCCTCGGATGCGGCTATATCTCCCACGTGTCGGGCACGACTTAGAGGCATAACCGCATTGAAAGCAATGTCGCAAGTGAGGTAATCTTCACACAACCCATGTAATACATAAGGAAAAAGATACATAGTTGTCTTACAATCGCCACTTCACACAAATACATGAATAAAGCATTACATCATCCAGATACAATCAAGGTCCGACTACGGAACCAAAATACAAGAAGAACCCCAAATGCATAAAGGTCCCCGATCGACCCCAACCGGGCTCCACTCTTGATCAACTAGAACGAAACAACACAAAGGGCAAGATCTTCATCGAGCTCCTCCTTGAGCTTGGTTGCGCCACCGCTCGATAACATAGGCACCGCAAACTGGTTTTGAAGTATCCGTGAGCCACGGGATTCAAAGAATCTCGCACCCGCGAGATCAAGACTATTTAAGCTTATGGGTAAGGTAAAGGCATGAGGTGGAGCTGCAGCAAGCGACTAGCATAAATGGTGGCTAACATACGCAAATGAGAGCGAGAAGAGAAGGCAAAGCACGGTCGATAAAAGTATGATCAAGAAGTGATCCTATAGCAACCTGCATCAATCATAACTCCAACACCGTGTTCACTTCCCGGACTCCGCCGAGAAGAGACCATCACGGTTACACACGCGGTTGATGTATTTTAATTAAGGTCAACTTCAGGTCTTCTACAACCGGACGTTAACAAATTCCAATCTGCCACATAACCGCGGGCACGGCTTTCGAAAGTTCAAATCCCAGCAGGGGTATCCCAACTTAGCCCATGACAAGCTCTCACGGTCAACGGAGGAATAGACCTCCACCCGAGACACTCCGATCAGACTCGGTATCCCGGTACAACAAGACATTTCGACAGGGTAAAACTAAACCAGCAACACCGCCCCGAATGTGCCGACAAATCCTGATAGGAGCTGCACATATCTCTTTCTCGTGGCACACTCGGATGAGTCTAGCTACGAGTAAAACCAACCTCAAGTTTCCCGAGGTGGCCCCAGATAGTAGCTCGGTTCGACCAACACTCGAGGAGCACCGCCCGGGGTTAAATAAAGATGACCCTTGAGTCTGCAGAACCCAAGGGAAGGTGGTAGGTTGTTAGTGCAAATGGTAAAACCAATGTTGGGCATTCTGGAGGAGCTTTACTTAAGGCGATCGTCAAGGGGTTCCCATTATAGCCCAACCGTAAGGAACGCAAAATCCGAGAACATAACACCGATATGACGGAAACTAGGGCGGCAAGAGTGGAACAAAACACTGCATAAGGCCGAGCCTTCCACCCTTTACCAAGTATATAGATGCATTAATTAAATAAGATATATTGTGATATCCCAACAAGTAAACATGTTCCAACAAGGAACAACACCTCCATGTTCCAACAAGGAACAAACTTCAATCTTCACCTGCAACTAACAACGCTATAAGAGGGGCTGAGCAAGGCGGTAACATAGCCAATCAACGGTTTGCTAGGAATGGTGTCAAAGGTTAGAGGTTTGACATGGCAATTTGGGGGGCTGACAAGCAAATGGTAGGCATCGTAGCATTGGCATAGCAAAAGAGCGAGCAAACTAGCATAGCAAAGATAGAAGTGATTTCGAGGGTATGGTCATCTTGCCTGAAATCCCGCAAGGAAGAAGAACGATTCCATGAAGAAGACAAATGGACGAAGTCGAACGGATCCTCACAACTCCGGAACGAAACCGAAGCTAACGAGAGAAGCAACCCGGAAAGAAACAAACAACATGGTAAACACACAAGCATAATCATGTCATGATGCGCAAACAAGTATGATGCATGTCCGGTTTAAAGAGGCATGGCATGGCAAAGTGCAACAAACTATCTTACAAATTAAGTGGAGCTCAATATGCAACGAGTTGCATATTGACGGCTTCCACATCAATTATTTAGTTCTCTCTCGGTTATGTACCCAACAATATTAAATGTTGTTAAGCATGGCAAGAGGTGAGGCATAATTAAACTAACAATACCATCTAAACAATTTAAATGGGGCCGGATATAAAAACAACAAATCCGGTAAATCCCCATATGCATTTAGCAATTTAATGCAACAACAAGTTTAAACATTTTAATTGTTGTTATCATGATGCGGATGACATATGCAAATTTTATGCACTTTTATGAAAATGTTGACAAGAGCATGTTACGGAGCATTTGTCATCGTGGCGGGAATGAAAGAGGTGCCACGGCAATGATAACGAAAATGGTGCCACGGCAACGATAACGAAAATGGTGCCACGGCAACATATCCGAAAATGATGCCACGGCAACCTATCCGAAAATGATGCCACGGCAACATATCGGTTCCGGTAGCTCACGGAGATACCGGTGCAAAAGGAGGCGTGAACAAGTCATGCAAGATGGTGGGGTGATCCCGGCTTCCGGGTTCCCACGGGTCGACGGCATGGCAAACGAGGAACGTGCACGAAACAAATGGGCACGGTGCAAACATATCGTACAACTCATACAACATGCATTCGGTCCACGGCGGTCATTTCGGGTTATACCTTCGAAGCGTTCAAACGGGACGGTTCGCGTTTCGTAGAGGGAAGTAGTCATTCTCGTGATGTAGTGGAAGTAGTTGTACGCAGCGTCGGTAGAGGAAGTAGTTGTTCTCGCGATGGTCGTAGTGGAAGTAGTGGTACACGACGGCAGCGGTAGTTGAACTTGGCGCTTGTGGTACACGGGTCTTCGGGCGACGGTAGTGGTACACGCACGTAGATGAACTTGACGAGTCGTCGTCATCCTGGTACTTTGCGAATCCCGCAGCTGCGGTAGAGGTTCACTTGGGGGTTTTTCAAGGGTCATCGCTGCACTTGCCGTGCCACTTCTGAAGGTGACCCAAGGCGATTTGACGACGGTGCTAACCACGTAGATGCATCGATGGTGCTTGGAGGCAGCAGCAGGGCAGGAGGGAGACGAGGTCAACGGAAACAACGGCTGGGCCGAGCAGGACGAGCGTTCGTCTCTGACGAGAGGAAGCAGGGGCAGCGGCTGGCGATGCGGGATGCAGGGCACGAAGCGGAGGCAAAGGCGGCGGGACTTGACGGATCCAGGCGAGGTGAACCTGCTCCCGCGCTGGAGGCCTTGAGCGGAGTCTGGTGGTCGACGGGAGGCGCGAGGCCATGGCGGCGAAGGAGCAGCTCCGGTGCTCAAGGAAGAGGAGCCCGAGGCGAACGGCGAGAGGGCGCTGGCGGGCGCGCTGGCGCGAGGGTGCAGCAGCTGCTGCTGTCGGCGGCGAGGTCGAGGAGGGGCACGTGGCCGCCGGAGTTGAGGACGCGGGGCGGCGTTCGGGCGCACAGGGCGAGGAGGAAGACAGGCGCTGGGGCGGCGCTCTCTGGTTCGTTGACGAGGAAGAAAGGAGGAGGGGGATCGAGGGGAGTCCGCACGGGAGCGAGGGGGTTCAGGCGCGGGGCGAGGGCGATGGGGTCGAGCGATGGAGATGGGATCGGGCTGAGCGAGGGGGATCGAGGGAGAGAACGAGGGGAGAGATGGGGGTCGGGATGTTGGGTTGCGGCGCTGAGGGAGGAGACGAGGGAGAGTAGGATCGAGCGATGGGGAGGCTAGGGTTAGGAGGTAGGCTGCGGGCTGGGCCTAAAGAGGCCGGCTGGGCTTGCTCCTCCTTTTTTTTCCTTTTTCGTTTTTCTTCAGACAGAAAACAAAAGGAAAACCAGAGGGGAATTTGGGAGGATTTAGAGAGATGTGACAAAATTCTCAAGGTCCTGAATTTGCGTAGTATTCAATAAAACTGATTTGGGAAATTTTAAAGGCCAAAAAAATATTCCAAGTTTGAATTAGGTTCCAACTTGAAGCATTTTTTTTATCCCAACCAAACCAGCTCCAAAATACGTGAAACTTGGCAGGGAGGTGAGTGGCATGATGCTTGAATTGTGAGCGAGAGATGAACATTAAAGGAGGAGTGAAAAATGGTACTTGCCAAATAGAAGCAAGAGGAGGGGAGGGGTGATCATGCATGAAACACACAATGCACATGATGAGCATGATGAAATGCAACATGATGCAAGGATGAATGCAACGAACAAAACAAATCACACGACGAATCTCGGAATAGCTGGAAGTCTTCTGGAGCGTCGGTCTCGGGGTGTTACAGAGGCGATCCTGGACCTCGTCACGATCGGCCCGCTCGCGCTCCAGCCGGCTCCCCTGACGGCCTATCGTATCTCCCGCTTTCTGCAGCAACGCCGCTGATGCCTCGAGCATCTTTGTGGTGGACGTCTGCCGCTTTTGAAGCTCCGTGAACTCCCGCACATAACAGAGGAGCATGGCACTCCTCTCCTCCTTGAGCTCATGGAGCTCCATGTCCTTGGCCCTGAGCTCCACATCCTTGGCATGGAGCTCCTGTGTCACGCGCCTCACATCGGACTCCATGATCTACTACGCCGCCATGGCACCAGGTAGAAGCAATGGGGAGAGGAAGCAAAGGGGGCGAAACGGCTGAAAGGCAATGCAATCTACGGGAAGGCGGAGGGAGCCAGCCGAGGAGCAGGTAATCTTTTGGTTTTCACCACGGTAAAACACCAGTCGATGACTTCTCACATCAGGGAGTAGTGGGTTTTTACACGAGGAGTCATCATGACTAATTGCTACCGCGCCTGCTCCCGTCAATCGAAAAATTTAAAATCCTGCCGTGCCTGCTCCCGTCAATCAAAAATTTTAAAATCCTGCCGCACCCAAACACCAGAGCAACACCGCGGTGGATATTTAAATTTACCTGCCGACAAGTAGATAAAAAAGGGGTGAAAAAACAAATGTGGTGGCGGCCTAGCTAATCGGTCGAACTAGCCCAACTAGCTAGCCACCGTGCTTCACTGCTCGGCGGGACAGGTGGTCTTTCGTGATTTGACGACTCATTTACTTGCTTCGGCGCTACGACCGAGGAGGACCCAGAAAACGCGTGGTAGGGCATTCCACGTCAGGAAGAATATATGCGTGCACCACCCGGGAGGACCCCGAAACTGCACGGTAGGGTGTGCCACGTCTCGGCACGGAGGAAAAATGTGCGTGTAAAAATATACTGTATTAGACATAGTACCTATGGTTCGACCTCGGGACCCAGCCAGTCGGTTGAAAACACCCCACTAGCCACACAGCTTCATCATGCAAACGTGGCACGGTTAGCTCCGTCTCGACCAGCCGCAATGTCTCTTGTTCTAGGCGATTCTTCTATTTTCCAAGCTTTTTTTAGTTGTAATAACACCATGGCAAGCTAGCGCCGCTCTTCGTGTGTGCCCGTGCAAAGGTTAGACGATGGAGAGAAGAGAGATTGAGATCGCAGACCTGGGACCACCCGTAAGTGAGGCAACGGTCATGCACGTGTTGACGAGGCACTCCCTCTACTCTACTCAATGCTAGAACTGTATAAAATCAAGTTATGGGACAAAGCCAACAACGGTTCATTTTTTCAGGCTATCGACTTACGCTTTGTAGTCCAGGCTGCCAGTTCGAATCTCGTCTTTCAGATTTGTTAGTTTTAGGTCCAAATTTGATTAATGACAAGTGGGACCCCCGTGTGTTGTTCCGATATTTCAGTGTAGGATGGTTTTTTTGAACAAACACTTTGCGCGGTTAGACAAGTAACGGCACGAGTTACATGTATTTTGCAAGTTTACGAACAAAAATGACAGCAGCATAGAATATCACATCCACCCCGCAGCTTAGATACTATGGTGATACGAGTTTTTACACCGTTGGAAGTGAGATCCAATGGCTTGGGAGTAGTCTTTGTAATTATGTGCAATTTCCAAACTCTCCAATTTTTTTTTGCAAATAAAACATTCAGGCCTCGTGTGTGCCGCTGCATCTTTGATCCAACGACTCCCCGGTGCTAATATTAGGTGCTCCCCGTAGCTTAGCTTAATTACCTGCTACGGTGATATGAGCATCTAGGTCGTATGATCAGTGATCAGATGGCACATGCATAGTACTTGTACTTTCTGCGCATTTCCCAAACTCTATCAGCCGTATATTGCAAAAACATTCAAACCTCCTACTGTGGGCCGTTAGATCTCAGTGAACTCGTATCACCATAGAATCTACGGTGCGGGAGCACCTCATACTCTCCCGTGCGAGAAAACATAAGGTGCTATCGCAGCTTGGATGCTATGGTGATACGAGCTTGGAGGTCGTTTGATTTGAGATCCAATGGCATCTGAGCAGTCTTTGTGCTTGTAAGCAGTGGCCGAACTCTTTTGGGGCTTTACTGCAAAAAACCATTCGAACCACCGAGGAGGTATTGGGTTACAAATCCAACGCCTCCGAAGAGCTTGTATCACCAAAGCATCTAAGGTGTGGTGGCACATGATATTCTTACATACAGGAGAATATGATGTCCTCCTTCATCTTAGATGCTACGGTGATACGAGCTTCGAGGTCGTTGGATATGGGATCAAAGGGCATCTAAGTAGTTTTTGTACAAATTGTGTGCAATTCTTAAACTCACCAAGGTTTCCTGCAAAAAAAATTAAGACACATCATGTGAGCTGCTATATCTTAGATCTACAAGCTCCAAGCAACTCATATCGGCATATAGCATGTAAGGTATGGGGGCACATGATATTCTCCCAGGGAGGAGGGGTGGGGGGTGCACAACCAATCTGTGGTTGGGAGGGTGGGAACAAACATAATCTAAACAACCCTAAACAGAGCTCCACAGTTTTATCTAAGGTCGAGGGGTTGACCCCCGACAATCATAGCTCCGCCTAAACACAACATTTGCATGTACTGTAGTACTAGACTTAATATTCATGTTTCAGTTTCATGTTAATTTTAAATATTGAACTGAGGACCATGGATGTCTTACATTTTACTCCCATCGTTCCTAAATATTAGTCTTTTTAGAGGCTTCAAATGGACTGGCACATACGGATGTATATAGACATATTTTAGAGTCTAGATTCACTCATTTTGCTCCGTATGTAGTCACTTGTTGAACTCTCTAAAAGACTAATATTTAGGAATAGAAGGAGTATTTTTGAACTCGTGTCATACATGCATGGGTTGGAAAAATAGATGCACTATACTTATTGGATTGTTGTTGTGTTCGTGCGTGTGTGTGTGTGTGTGTGTGTGTGTGTGTGTGTGTGTGGTCATATGCTTGATACATACGAAGTTTTCTCACCTCCATATTGTTCATCTTTTAAATTTGAATTTGCATTGGAAAACTTACTAGGGATACCATGAAATGTGTAATCCACGTTGAGATCACTATATCACAAATTCACTCTAATTCAACAACTCGTCATAAATCAATTACCACGTTGAGATTAGTATTTGCAAGGAAAATACGGGTATTGTAATACACATAGATTTGTTCGGCAATTTAAAAGGTTCCTTTCGTATTCTCAAATGGTAGGACCCAACGGCGTACCAGCCAGACCTTGGCTCGTGTTGATCCTAAAAAAATGGGCGCGTGTCCTTCGGTGGTGTGCGTGGCAAGCACATTAGGCAACCCCAACCAGTCGAGCCTCGGCGTTTCAAGTCGAAATATCTGGCGGCTAGAATTCCAGCCCTAGGAAATTCCCCTCATGTCCCCGGTCCATAATGACTACCGATGAACAACGGAGGGATGCTTTAGTAACTAGACAACGTTACCTACCGTGCCGAGCACGGTTCAATTCCCTCGGTCGCCGCTCATCAATGTCACCCGTCAACTGCATTGCCTAGTACTACTACTACTACATCAGGATGAGCACATAATTGAGCCCGTTTGTTCGTGCCTAGTACTCCGTACTTTTTTTGTTTGTGCCTAATATTTGAGTTAATATATCAGGCAATGCACTGGTACGGAGGGATTATCCTTTTACTCCCTCCTTTCCGGTTTATAGGGCTTATCTCAAAATTTTAGTTTTCCCATTTTATAAGTCTCAATTTGGTTGTTCCCCATCACATGTTCAGATTTCAAGGTGCAATAAATCATTACATGCAAGTATTAAGAGAAAATTGACCAATGCATGTACTTTATGCATGCATGCATTGCAATTAATGCATTCATAAACACAATTTTTTAGGAAAACAAGCGCATTAATTGAGTGGTTTTGCAAACTACAACAATTGTTCCACCACTCACCATCTACCTTGGTTGGTGAGATTTTTGAATTGAGCCCTATAAACCGAAAAGGAGGTTTAACTAAGAAAAATGTTTGACCAAATCCTTTCTTAAGAAATACAACAGGACAGATGTATGACTTCAAAATTTATTGCATGATGCAGGTTATGATATTGTTTTGAATCCTGGGTCTTAAATTTCAGAAAATCCAAAAGGGAGCATAAATTCTTGAAACTGAGCATGAAGAGGAAGAAGAAGAGGAAGAAGAAGAAGAAGAGGAAGAAGAAGAAGAAGAAGAAGAAGAAGAAGAGGAGGAAGAAGAAGAAGAAGAAGAAGAAGAAGAAGAAGAAGAAGAGGAAGAAGAAGAAGAAGAAGAAGAAAGAAGAAGAAGAAGAAGAAGAAGAAGAAGAAGAAGAAGAAGAAGAAGAAGAAGAAGAAGAAGAAGAAGAAGAAGAGGAAGAAGAATTGTGTATCTTCTTCTTCTTTCTTCTTCTTCTTCTTCTTCTTCTTCTTCTTCTTTCTTCTTCTTCTTCTTCTTCTTCTTCTTCTTCTTCTTCTTCTGGCACAAATATTACTTCGTAAGTTTTTACTTCAATTCGAGACAAGCTGCTTATGAAAAGTTGCACAAATGAAGAGCCAAGGTATTTTGGAACAAAGACCTGTCACTTTTTTTGAGGGAAAAGACCTGTCACGTTAAGGCGAATGCTTTCACTATTGAAACCGTGGGCGTTTACGTGCCGCCACGAGTCCCCGCTTCTCATCGGCAGGTGCCGTCCCAGCAAGCGTGTGAGTCGATGGGAGGCGTGCGAGCAGACCACTGCGCCGGCTGTCAGGGAGGCGTGCAAGCAGATAGCTGTGTAGACTCACCGGGAGGCGAGCCCTTTGACCAGGCTCCGCCGCCCACCGTCACCCCAACTGCTCCCACTTTTAATGTCGCGGCGCCGTAGTTTAAAATCAACCCCGCACTACCAGGTATCGCTACAATCCTCTCTCTTCCTCTCCGATTCTCCTGACGTCTACCTCCAACTAGCCTGACCTAAACGTACGCCATGCCGCATCACGATGGTCTACCCTTAGTGTTCCAGTTTCATGAGGAAGACATCCAGCCGGAGTCTCAAGAACATAAGGCGCTTTGGGACGAGCTTGAACTGGCCTTGCGGGAAGATGTCGTGCCTGTCCCCGCTCCCGTTCCAGCTCCCGTCGCCCCTACTGCACCAGCGCCCATCCCCGTGGCATTGATGGGCTGGGAGCCACACATTGTCGCCGAGCTTGATGCCACGGGGTTCCACGAGGTCCCCGCCGACTTTCACGCGCCCGTGCACCTGCCAGCGCATGCGCTGGCGTCAGCATCGACGCGCGACGCTTGCAGCGGTGCCGTGCACTGCGAAGCATGCACCTACGCGCAGCACCGTGCGCGCCCGCGCTGGTGCCCATGCACACGAACGTCTCCTCCGCGCCGCTGACAGCGCTTTGTCCCCTCGCGCTGGTGCCCCGTCTCGGCGGCATGGATGGTCGCCGTCGACCGCTTCCTTGCACCAACGCCAGTCGCCTCCTCCCGCCAGTTGACTCGCTCCGAAGTCCAGAACATTTTGGCCTTCCTTGAAGCTAGGACAACGTCCAGGAGTACGCCAACAACGGCGCAAGACGCCGCCGTCACCGTCGGTCGGTGGCCCGACGACACACAGAGCACGGCAGAGGAGCCGCTTCTCACCGCGAGATGCCCCCGCCGCCGCCGTGTAATCTAAATTTGCCATGAAAAACGTTCGGATTGCCATGCTTAAAATCCTAACGTTTATCATTTCCGTTTATTTTATATCGATCGTCGTATAATTTAAAGTCGGAGTCAGACTGAACAAAATGTATTGTTTGATCGATTGAATGTTCTGCTAGAGCCGTATCATATCAAATATAAAATGTCATCAAGCCACATGTATTCCTTGTCATCCAACGACCTAGACTGCTTCAATGTCGAGCGCTCAACACGTTTAGCGTGCAGTTAATTTCATGCCAAAAATAGTGCTAATCACATGACAACACGCAAATAATATCCTAGTAGTTAATATCCGCATGCACTTAATATACTTCCAAATTAACGTGCATTGCACATACACACTGACTAGTGATGCTAGTACGTGAAACTGGTGCCGTGACTTGTGAGTTGTGAACGCATCCAGATATGGTCAACGGCAAAATCGCCCGCGAGTTCTTCATGTTTGCCCGTGCATCTAAACGCGGAAGGGGAGGAGAGAGAGAGAGAGCACACATGGAACCCACCAGTAAGTGAAGGCGAATAGTACTAAAAATAATATTACATGTTATCCATTAATTAGGCTGTGGTAATATAAAAACATTATGTGAACAAAGGGGGTACAACAAACTATGCTATTCTATGTATGTTGCCTATTGACGTGTGGCTTGAAGGCCCGGTCGCATGTTCGATCCTCGTCCTTTAATTTATTTAATTTGTATATGGGTCCAAATTTGTTTCATGACACGTGGGCCCCTTGGTGTGTAGTTTGTAGCACTTTAATTTGTGGGTCGAAATTTGTTCCATTCCAAGTGGACTATCAGTGTGTAGTTTTGTAGCTTATTTATAATAATTAAAGAGAACAACATAGTTTTTTCAATAATACCAAGGTGCGACGTTGAAGGTGAGAAAGGACGTGCGAGAGAGCGATGACCGAGCCAGAGGGAAATCAACTAGGGGAGTTGCGTGGGTTGCAATGGCGTTTGGAGTAGTTGTGGGCCGAATGCTACGAAAATATAATCTAAACCGACCGGAATAAATGCCTACACAAATTAATCCAAGGTTGGAGTGCCCCTTGCAATGTAAATAGCTCCGGCTTTGCGGGGGATGGAGAGGTAGTAGCTTCAATGCGTGGAAGATACGGTATGAGAAAGCGAGGTCAATCGAGAGACATATAGATAGAGAGACAAAGTGAGTGTGGTCCGACATTCATTGAACAAATATATATGCTCCAGAGAGATATTGTCCGATTGAGCTTTTGGTAAGGGTGAGGGCTGTAAGATAGAGCTTGAGAGATGATCCAGTCACAGACGTGTAGATATATTTTGTGCGTGGGAGGAAGCAAGGTCAACCGATCACATAGGGTCGCCATGCGATCGAAAGAGTGAGACGGGTTGGAGAGAGTGACCTAGATAGACGATGTGCATGAGAGAGTATACAATGTGAATAGGTTGAATTGGGCTCAAACATGGTGATATATCATTTTTGTCCGAGAAAGAGCAAGGTAAATCGAGACACACACACACACACACACACAGAGAGAGAGAGAGAGAGAGATTGAGTGAGTGTGGCCCACCATGAGGTCGAAAGAGTGGCGGCAGCTTGGATGGACTGACCTAGATAGACAATCTGCATGAGAGAGTATGGAGTGTGTCGATCGAGGCCCGAATAGGGAGATATATCATTTGTGTGCGAAAGAAAACGAGGTTAAACGAGACTCAGATAAAGAGAGCGAGATTGAGAGAGTGTGGCCCGCCGTGCGGAAGAAAGAGTGAGACGGACTCAAGGGAGTGACCTAGATATACAACGTGCGTTCGTGCGCACGAGAGGTTGGGGGGGCTAGATAGGCAATGCATGTATTTAGCGCGAGAGGGTGAGAGGGAGAGGGGAGAGAGAGAGCTCGGCATGGGGTGCAATGGCGGGTGTGTGAGGTAAATACATTTGGTAACAGGAGTGGAAAAAGGGGTTGTGTAGTTGAGAGACTTAGAGATCGAAACATGGAGAGAAAGAATGAATGTGTGTTGGAAACTGTGCTAAGGTGGTTAGGAGAGGAAGATTGACAGATACAGGAAGTATGTAGCGTTTGTGCGCGGGGGGGGGACTAAAAACAACTTTTGAATGTACATAGTACGAGACTTAATATCGATGTTTCAATTTGGTGTACATTGTAAGATTTGAACCGAGGACCAGGCATACGGGTAATTATTTCGAATCGTGCCATACTAAGTTTCGAAAAGTTGACATTGGCTCAATTTATTGTGCTATTTTGTAGGTTATATGTTTGAATCCATCCAAAAGTTTTCTCACTACCATGGTGTTCATCATATACATATGAATTTGTATTAAAAAAGTAGCGTGGATACAGTGAAATGCGAAATCCACGTTAGAATTGGAGATCGCTACGTGACACACACTCTAATTCAAATAACTAACTACATGACACACACTCTAATTCAAATAACTAATTATGTGACACACCCTAATCCACGTTACCGTGGGTACCGTTTCGATTTTTTCAAATGACTCCTCATTAATTAATTTATAGTACTCCCTATGTTCACTTTTATAAGACCTTGAAGATATCTCAGACAATGTGCAAAACAGTTCATTTTAAGTTGTCTGAAACGACTTACAAAAGTAAGCGGATGGAGTATCTCGTTTCGAATGACTAATTATTGCAAGGAAAACACGGGCATGGTAATACATACAGAATCGTTTGCAAATGAAAGAAGATTTGTTTGCATTCTCAAATGTAGGCGCACCAGGCAGACCAGGGTCGTGTCGGGGTGGACGCTACTTCGATGCCTTAAAGGCAACAGCCCTTGGGTGACTGACATGTGGGCCAGCCACCTGTTGGGCCCACATGTCATGGACACAAAGGCAGGTGCCTTAAGGCACCGAAGCATAGTCCTGTCAGGGTGGTTGCGTGTGTCGGACGGACACGTAGCACCCAGCCACCCACCCCCTCCCCCCCCCCCAAAAAAGGACGACGACAATATAAGTTCGCGCTTCCACGTTTCAGATTGAAATATCTGGCGGCCCCAATTCCAGCCCTGCAAAATCTCTCTTCTCCACCGTCCCCTTCCGTGCCCAGATTGCTCAAATCCCTAATTCGCCGCCATCCCTTGAATCGCCCCTCGTCTCGTCTCTTTCCCCACCATTCCCCACCTCTGTGCCAGAAAACGACGATGAAGACGACGGTCGCGCTTCACCACCGCACCGGAGCTACCTCATCTACGCCTCGTCCGCCGCACCGGGTGGTCCACCGACAACGTCGGCCGCTGCAACCAACGTGCCTCACAGACACCGAGTTCCACCGCATCAGGTGCGCTTCACCGACGCCGTCTCCCAGCTCACCGGGGCTACTTCACCGAGCACATCGTCGCACCTCCGCCCCCCGAGGTCGTTGGGGCTTCACCAATGGTCTCATCCACCGCATCATAGTGCTCTGCTGCCACTCAAGATCTGCATCCGTGCACGGCCAGCCAACACCAGCGCATCACCCTCAACGGCTCTGAAGTGACCCGCACTCTAGCTAGGCGAGCATGCCCAAACGCCGGCCCGAATGAGGTATCCACACATCACTCCCTTGTGCACTGTTCCGACGATGTCTGGATATCCTTTCACTGCTCTCTTAGCTTACACGCCTATGCAACTCTTACTTTAACTCTTATTTCTTCTGGAGATATCATCTGAAACAAGCAAATCCATTTTTTAGTGAAGCATGATGGGGCTACGGGATCTGGTTCACATCCTACACACCCGTATAACCTTGTAAGTATCTGTCCTCCGGTACAACATCAAGGTCGATTCCTATTATTTGATCAACCATTCGCCGTGTCAAAAATGCAGAGGGGGATGCATGGAGCACAAGGCCTGCACATCCAACAAGTGGTAACATGGACTTGTACATGGAACATCCCAAGCGCAAGCAGAGCTGCAGCGAGCCTGTACAATGAGCTACAGTAAGTCCCTGCATTACATTTAATTTGTACTGGCATTCGTGTATGATTTGTGTGCAGTGGCTGATCCACGAATTCAAGTTACCAGGGGCGAACATTTAACTTAAAAAATATGAAGGCACTTGCACTCCGGAAATCAACATAACTTGAGAAATATGAAGTTACATGCACTTTGAAAACCAGCTAATGATCCAAAGTAGTTCAGATTATAAACACTAAATGATGCAAGCACCAAAAACACAAAATGCAACATGGTGTACAAGGACTACAAACTTGGTCTGTACCTGCTTGAATTATTCGTTCTCTGGCTGAAAATATCGAAGTGTAATTGCACGTATAACCAGTGCACAAACTGCATATCAATATATCTATCCTACACAAGTATGCCAATAGTTTCAAACAACAGATTAGAAAAGTATTTATGCTATGTTGTCATGATACGGGGACTTTCTGGTAGATGGCCTCGACGTTTCCTCAAGCTATGAAAATGCACTATATTTTGCTTGTCATCAATGCCTGCAAATCTTTGTCTCTCTCAACATAGTAGATCATCATTAGACACTAAATCCTTCAATGAGCTTGCAAAATGCTTGCATTAGATCCCTCATTAGACACTATATGTTCACCACCAGGAGCATGTAAAATGTTTGCATCAAATCCTTCATTAGCAGTCTGTTCATTAGACACTTTAGGCTCAAGAACAACATGAGCTTGTATGTTTGCACCGGAAACTTGATTAGATACATCAGATTCAATCAGTTCAATATTGATTGGGGGAGTTATAAAATAAGTAGAAATTGGTTTCATTTTCTCATAGATTCCCTACATACAAGCAGTTTTACAACACCGTCAGGTTTAACTATTGGCCAGAAATTGAAGAGTTGAATTAGATATAATCAGGGATGTGACGTATCTGCTCGTTGCGCATGCTACTCTTGCAAGCTGCGACTATCCGTTTGCGCAAGCTCGATGCCATGCCCATGCTGCCGCCGCTGCCTCCCACGCAGGCTACACCCAGGGTTGGATCTTCATCTTCTTGTCCTTCCGTTCGCTTGAAGCCCGACGACCGCCCTCCAACGAGGGTGCGAGGAAGTGTTGTGTCAGTCTATCCAGCGACGGCTAGGTTAGGAGCAAACCAGACTGGAGGCTGGAGCGAATGAATTGGGATTTTTCCTGCTGTCGATTGATATGGGAGGCGCTCGTTTGGGCCGCGAGCCTGCTATAGGGCCTGCCTTGCACTTATGTTATTAGCCCATCCAAATTGAAACATTTTTCTTCATTTTTTACATTCCCTGCTTGTGCGTTGGGACGAACAAAACTAGCATGGGCCAACCTGGACGACTCAAACTAGGTGCACACTTTCCAGCCACCTGAGGCGGCCGCCCATACCAGCCCCTATGGTGGTGTCGCCCCTTTTTGCATGTATGATTGGATAGTGAAAAATATTCCAGTGGCGCTTTTGATTTACCCACAGAACGGTTGAATTGCTTGTTTCTATGAACTGAGTTCGCCAATAATGTGAAGGATGCCAGTCTTTTCATCCTATTGTAGATTGCTTAGATCTTGATATGCCAAAAGTAATCGCATGAAATATACAGTAAAAGCCAGTGTGATGTGTTTGGCTACAACTAGTCTGACTACACATCCTCATATAACATATCAAGGACGCACCATCTTACCAGATTAACCATTCGACTTACCCATGCAGTGTGGGAAGAAAGAAGTATTGGGACTGCGTGTCCAAGCAATTGATGCCATGGACTCCTTTGTACAACCTTGTAAGCGAAAAAGAAGTTGCAGTGTGCATGTACAAAGAACTAGCATAAGTTCAGTTACCTACTTCTCGGAATTTTAGTTAGCCACTTGTTGCAAAATTGTTCAATTACGTTGCTTGGCTTAATTTAGTTTGCTACTGATTACATAATGGCACAGCCTGTTAATCATATTGTAGACTGCGCCTATCTATGTGTTTGATACTTATTGTTAAGAATTACCTGTTTGCCTTAACTTAAATATCTACTTGTTTGTTTAACTGTTTTGCTGCTGCAACAGCGGGTTACAATGATGTTAATAACTACTCCCTCCGTCCCATAATATAGGACGTTTTTTTTTACACTAGTATAGTGTTAAAAAACGTCTTACATTATGGGACGGAGGGAGTACTTTTCAGCATCCAATTGAAACTCTTTAATTCCTTGTTTGTTTAACTGGTTTGCTGTTATAACTCCCAGTTGAGATGTTTTGCTAACTTCAACTTTTTTGAATCCAATCGTAACTTTAATGGCGAAACAGGTTAGCCCAAGATCAAAGAGCGAGGTCCCCATGGACGTTGCATCATCCCATAGCAGTGGCACCGGCCCAATCGTGCATTATGAATTGCCAATTGCTGATGCTCTAGAGGCTAAACTAGTAGTAGAAAGAGATTCTTCTTCTGCACTTAGAGATGAAGTTGACATGTTGAGGAAGCAAACAGCACAATCACAAGCAGTACTCAAGACAACCATTAAATATTTGGTGGATTTCAAAACGAAGCAAGCTGAGACTGACCAGATTGTTAAGGTCCTGAAGGAAAAAAGGAAATTAAATTCCTACTTGGTAAATCATAGGTGAAATTTTC
Source organism: Aegilops speltoides (assembly GCA_021437245.1). Classification (NCBI taxonomy): domain Eukaryota; kingdom Viridiplantae; phylum Streptophyta; class Magnoliopsida; order Poales; family Poaceae; genus Aegilops; species Aegilops speltoides. Next base: position 155,388,019 of record CM038147.1, on the reverse strand, counting down.
TTTCCATAGTGGAATAACCTTTGTGTTGTCTGTTCATGTAATCAATCAAACCATTTGTTTTAGAGATCATGTAATAACTTTTTTTTGGTTTGTAATTTTATTTGAGCACAAGTCTATATTAATTGATAAGACTCGGAGATATTTCATTTGGATTGTTGTGCCAGACCTACAAATATGCCAATCGGGCTGAATGTGCATTCGGCAATAGTAGTAGTATAGATGGACCGTGGCACGCATCGGAAAGGGACAAGATGCTGGCTAAAAAAAGATGATTTTGTAGCCAAAAAAAAGTACATCGGCCTGGCTTATGTATGTTAGTTGATATTATTGATCCATATACTCTATAAGTGTTTATATGTCTGTTAGTTCTGTACATTCTTGGTTGATTGACTCAGTATTTGAATCTTGATACATCGCTTGTACATATCTAAATGGGAGTACACATTATGCTGCGTGTGACATTTGAGTTGGACATGAAGTGTTCCAAATATTCAAATTCACCTTAAACTGGATACTAGTTTCTGAATTTGAGTATCGGCATTTGTAAACCATAATCATATATGACAGTGGAATACATCTTTGTCGTCCTTTTGAAGATATATAAAAACACATAGAACGATTTATAAAGATTCATATAGGAATACAAAATGGATTCTAATTTAGTTGCCAGGGTAAACATGGATGCTTATTGTCCCGAAATTCGAAAGAAGCTGCAAAATGTCCACTCCTAGGTCGGCTGCCCGAAGCCAAGTGTTTGGGAGATGGAAATTACTGTCTACCCATTTCCACTTCACTAAATAGGGGTAGGTTAGTAACTTCAATTAGACGTGACACGACTGCCTCTGAGCCCATTCTGACACGGTGGGCGTCAAACATGGGCGGCAAAACACATTTGATTCAAGCTCATCCGAAAGACCTCTGTTTCTCCCTCCATTCCCCATTCATACACGGTGGGCGGCAAAACAAACTCGACTCGGCCGAAATCGATGTAGGCAAATATTTTCAATAGGGGCAGGTTTGTAACTTCACTTAGACGTGACACAACCGCCCTACCTGTCAGCCCTGTTCATACAGCATGGGTGCCAACCATGGGCGCCAACCACCCTCTCCTCGCCCGAAATCGCTCTGGGCAAATATTGGCGAGATGCGAGATTACCGTCCTATCCCCAACCGACGAGACGTCCAAATTTTAAACGGGGCTAAGTTCAGAATCTTTCCCATATTTCGAGATAAAGGCCCCAAAAACATGGTTACCCCTACCTCTCCCTCCATTTTCCCATTCATACACTGTCCGCGCTAGAACACCCCATCCCCACACCAGCCTCCATCTGCCACCCCATCCATCGCCGCCGTCCTCCACCACATCCATTGCCACCGTCCTCCACCATGCCGGAGCGCCTACCAAGACCGCATCATCCATTGCTAGAGATGGACGTTTCTCATCCACGGCGACGGACCAATAGCCTTGCATCGTGTCCTCTAGCTTCATCGGCGCCGTCGTCCTCTTTGCCGGGGCCGCTCACACAACCTTCTCTTCCATCGCAACGGGACTTATCCCCCGATGCACCCGTCTACCGTCCCAGATCTGCTTCAACGCCACCGACAACCATCGCAACCCCGATGCCTACACGGCGCCGCAAGAGAGGTGGTACTTCATATCTCCTCAGCTTTTTGATCTCAACCAGAAAATAGATCTTAACTTGGTTACTCTACTTTCTTTTCAGCTCTTAGAATTTAGTTCTTAGTTCGAAGCAAACAATGGATGCTAAATATCATTTCTTCGGTTTGCAGCTTCAAATCTGCCATGGCACAGCCATAATACGGTTTAATTGATCATGCTTAGGGTTTAATTGATCATGTTGGTTCCGTGGTGGTTTCTTTAATAGAAATCGGAGGGAAAACCCTCTTTTGCTAAAAAAATATGCTTAGAGTTTCCCCCTTTTATGATCACTATACGATCAGAATACGTGCTTCGTGTCATAATAACACTGCTCCACGCATCAAGCTAAACAAGCTTAGATGTTCAAATACGAATCTGATATTATTAAAATAGAGTTGTTTAATTGGTCAGCTAATGTTCCTAAATTAGTTTCGAAAATGCATGTTCGCCGCTCGGGTGTGTATTTCTACAGGGTGCCCACGGTGGGCTGGCCCAACCTGGGATTTTGGGTCGTCCTAGGCCCCGATTCCCCTCTTTCATCAAGGCTTCGATCTCTACTCGCTTCACCCGCGTGGTTCGCCGACGACTTGCCGTCCCCGGACGACATGACTCTAGGAGGAGACGCCAGACTAACAGGAGGCCAGGACTAACATTAGGGTTTGTTGTGTGCTCAGTGCTACCTACACTTAATGGTTCAGATGTATTTGGTAATCTTTAGTACCTCTAAAGTTCACGGTGGTTTTCAAAATTCGCCCTCGAATGTAAACTAGTCATTTTGGATTGTTGGTCTTAGTGACATTGACCCAGATTACTACTGCAAGCCATGTTTGTTGACAATTTTACTTGTCTTTCATACTCATTCGATATAATATCCAATTATTCACGTCGATTAGTTGCAAACAATAAGTTCTAGGCAAACTTCTTCATTCAGATTTTGGACGGTCTCTTACTGTAGTTACAATTCTGCATACTTGTCCTAATAAGCTCACAAGTAAATGATTGATTCACTACATCTATGCTTGCCTTGTCATATTTGTTGTCAATATTCTTTTAGGGTGGACCACCCTGTTTCTAAATACTGGAACCGTAGACCTGAGTGAATAGTATTTCTCTATGTGATCTCTTCCATCATGTGTGGGTAACGAACACTACATTGTATAGAAAGAAAGTGTCATTTCCAGCTTTTACATAGGTTTCGATCTTTTACATGGAATACAATCTGGGTACTTGCTTTGTGTCGCACTACCAACACTCCACCCTTGAAGCTAAACATTACGCCACTCATAATTGCTTAGTTTATTTGTTCAAATGCGAATTTCATATGATTCTAATGTTCCTACTTCAGTTTTGAAATGTGTGCCTGCCTGTTATAGAGACATAAGGGGTTTGTATTTCTGTGTGTGTTCTGGTCAGCAAGGTTGGGGAGGTGAACTTTGCATATGCAGGGGTTTATAGGGAGACACTCTCTGAGTTGAATCCGCAATGCATTCCATAGATAATCTGACTACTTTTTATGTTTTCATGAATCTCAGATTCTGAACAGCATCATAATGATTATGAGGTTGCGCGCATGAAAAGAATAAAGCAGAACAATGCCATGGCTGTCAAACTTGGCATTAAGGGACTGAAATCAAGTCTGGATGCAATGCAATGCAAACGCTCTCCACCTACAGATTCATGCTCAGAGTATGATCCTAACAGTGATTCTGAGCTAGAGGGAGACCTAAGTCAATGTAGATCCCTAGTGGAAGAGTCAGAGGAAGATGCCCTATCTTATTCACCCATCAAGGTACTTGCTCTAACTTTTCAAGGTTACATTGCTCGCACATATCTTGCAACTGATGTTTTACATTGCTTCTACTTTGTTGAACTGCCATTAGCTTAGTTTACACATCGTGTATGTGAATACGCCCTACCTATCCATTTTCAGTACATATTCCATCTGTCATCATACCGTATTTATCCATTCAAATGTTGTTCTTGTGTATCAGACGTTCAAAAGGAAGAGGCGATTGCTGATCGTGGAGGAGCACAGGCAAAGTATTTCGAAAAGGTAGTGGCACCTGATAAATCAAATAGCCCATTAGGTGTAGTTGCAATATCACCCGACCCACAAAATACCCCAACTCTAGCGACTCTAGCCCTACTACACCGGGTCATTTCGATGCCCCAACTCAGCAGACCCCAACCGCAGAAACAATATGATTATGCCAGCTTGACATAGCACCACCAGACGATGCAAAACCCCATTCGCAAAGAGTACACCAAATCCAGTTGCCAAATCCTTTTCGAACCGAGAGAGCCCCAATTGCAGCAAATAGGACCCCTGCTCCATTTCTTCCCGCTTTAGAAGACGGCTTATGTTGTTGTCAGAACTTTGTGCGATCTTTCCTTCATGGAAAGATTATACCGCAGACACGTAACAATTTCCGCCTTCCTCGGCAACTTACGCGTAAGTAATGTACTAATGTTATTCATGGTCATTACTGCATATGTTTCTGCTGATAGAAGACACAAGATTTCATTCTTTTAAATAGGCGAGGAGCAAACTGGATTGTGATGACGAGCAAGAGTTGGTTGCACTTTTCAAGCACTTGTTGATGAAGTATCGTTCCTACCTGAGGCAAGCGCACTTCGATGGCAAGCCTCTGAACAAAATTTCTGTAAAGTCTCCGGTGCTACATTTATCCGATGGTGACTGGAATAATCTTGTTACACATTGGTCTTGGCTGCAGCGTAAGGTACTGTCTATGATATCACATCACAATTTGAACTACATTTCTGCATTCGCCTTAATGTCTCACTTGTACGAAAACTGTTAGCAGAAGAACATTCGTTCTCAAGGGACCACAGAATCTCGCAACTATACTGCACACTGCATTGCTCTCATGAGTACCTCTTGCCCTGTATGACCATCCTTACTTTCATAGCTGTTTGATTATGTAGCATCACTGCACATGTTAGCCTCGTAATCAGCCATTTGGTGGACATTATAAGATCCGTATGGACTCTTACACAAATTTAGAATCAACCCAATGCTTTTGAAGAGGTTTAGCTCTGCAGTCCTCTTGTAAGGACTGAACGTGGTCTATCACTGTACTTACATTAACAGCTACTCCCTCCGTCCCATAATATAAGAACGTTTTGTACAGTACACCAGTGTTCAAAACACTCTTGTATTATGGGAAGAGGGATTGGTTCATTTTGTAGCATTCTGGCATCTTATCTCCTCGCCCACCATTTACTAAAAAGATCGATCTATATTTAATCTTACCAACAAGTAGAATACATGCATAATGCCATCGCAGAAGTGTAGCACATTGCTCTTGTCAAGACATTTTGTCCTCAGAACGCTTGTACTTCCGTGGATTGGTAGTTGATTATGTAGCATCAATCGCATCTTATCTTCATTATCCTCTATCCCTTCCAAAGATATGATATCTATAATTACTCTCTACAAAATGTAGAGTACAGGCAATGCTTATGAAGAAGGTTTTGTGCTGAAATTCTTGAGTTATCCTTCCCTTGACATGGAGAAGGGCATTATACAGCCGGTGTTAACTGTTAATGTAAGTCAGTCCTTCTAAAGCCTTTATCCTCAACTGATGTTTAATTTGCTCATACTCCCTATCGTTTACTGCTGTTTAGTTTGCTGTTTCTACCAAAATGCATGTTCGTAAGAACCGTAAGCTCTAAGTTTTACTTGTAAAACCAAATTTCTTATTCATACCATGCACATTACTTAATACTCCCTATATGTATGCTTGGTTTTGTGGATCTATAATCCAGTGCGTGGTGAAGCAGCCCACGTTTGCACCTTGCCATCTCCTGTTTTATCTTACTGATGCGGCTGATGATATGAACAACATGCCATGCACATTATCCAAAATAGATACAATGATTTTCTTTGCCCTTCATCTGTATGCGTGTTATGTTGACATGGTAATCCAAAGAGTGGTGAAGCTCCCGCATTATGAACAATGCCAAATTATGCTATTGATATTTTGAACTTACTCTTTATTTTCTAATTTGAAATTGGATAGAATTGACAGAACAGTTATCATCTTTGTTTATACACGTGCAAAACCTGTCATCTCTCTGCTTTGTTTCAGGGTGATATGCCTGATGGCATGCACAAGTCTGCTAAAGGCTGTGAGACAAACCCAGCATATATTGCAGCAAAGAAGGCAAAACATCTTGAAGATAGCAAGACAACCCCAAAGTCTTGTCTTGATGCAGGGTTCAAGTTACTTGAGACTAACAGTCAGACAAGCTCACATAATTCGTTGTCTGAATCAGTTCGACTTCTTCACTCCCAAGTTCTAGCGTAAAGGCATTCTCAGAACTCAACTTCGACTCAAGTCCTATCTCTAAGAAAGATTGCGGAGAACACCAATGAGAACCTCATCGCTAAACAACTACACTGGAAGCTATGACCGACATGCTAGGCGGTCTCACAGCCTTGCTCAAGAGCTTGCGCAGCAGTTCTCAAGGCTAACCTTTCTTGTTTCCCAACCCCTTGGCCCAACACCTTTAAACGGGTTTGATGCGGGCGGGAAATTTTTTATTCGTTCCCATTTGGGAAGTGGGGACCCACCTTTCCCGGGTGGGATTGAAAAATTTTAAATGGGTTTCTGGGCCCAACCCAAACCTTTCTTTTCGAAACAACCAAACCCGGGTAAATGGGAAATATTCTTGGGGATTAAACCCGGGTCAATTAAAATTTTTTGTTCCATTGGGGATTGGGTACAATGCCATGGGGGGGCCCCAAAACCGGGGCCCGACCCTCCTTGGACCCCAAACCGAATCCCCAACACGGGGGAAAAGTGGTTTATTTTTTTTTTAAATAGTGAATTGCCGGGGATTTGGCATTAAAATTTAAAGTTGGGTGGCACCCTTTTTTTAATGCGTTTTAGATAGAAAAAAGATATTAATATAAAAGCGTTTGTGGGAAACGGGGGGGCCGAGCAATAAAGGGTGCCATCTTAATGGGTAAAAAAGGTGGTTCTTAAACCGCATTAAATTAAAATATAAATGTCATTATTATTGGATGAGATCATGAATTTTGCAAATTGGTATGGGGAAAATTGGTCTTCAGACACCCATACTCTATTGAATTCTAGCATGTGCATGTGTTTATTTCATATTATCGATCCATAGAGTGAGGCGGTTTGTAATACATGCAATGCATGCTTTTAAATTCATATAAAACATTAAATCACTATGTTGTTATGGAAGCATTTATCATTTGACTTGAGGATAATTCAAATTGTATCAAATGTAAGGAATTCAACTGGGGTTTGAAGATTAATTCATGGAATCATTTTTTTGAACAAAGGGATTTGAAATCAAAGTAAAGGGGCATAATTTTTTTGATTTGAACATGGTATATATATTCAAATATCTAACTTTTTTTCAAAAAGATTTGGAAATGCAAACGAAAGTTCAATTTTTAAAAACGGAAATGTTTAAATGTACCTCCATTCCAAAAAATTAGCTTTAGGATTTTAAGATAAAGTTTGTGGTTTGAAAATCAAAGTTCAATTCAAAGGAAAAAAGTTTGTACCCCAAAATTGGCAAGAACCAAATAGGCCTCTGTCCCCCTTAACAATGTTTTGGGGTAAAATCTTCGAATTGGCCGTGTGCCTACCCCATGTCCAAAATTAAAGGGGGAGGTTTGTAACTTCCCAAATGCCTCTCAACCGCCCGAGCATTCATCAGTGGGAAAACCCTCCTGGTAAATCTTCCGCCCACATTTGGGCCGGACATGGCCTCCCCAACCATTATGCCGAAATTTTGTGGGGCAAAGGTAACCCCCAAATTTCAAACAAGCCGTCTCCCCACAGGTTCCCCTTAGCCCCACCCCTCCTTTCCCCATTCTCTCCTGGGCTGGCCCTCCCTTGGAAATCCCCTCCTCCGTCCTCCCCCTCGGACTCCCCCGCCCTCCTCCATCACCGGGCCGGGTCCCAGTCTGTCCCCTTAACCCCGCCCCAAGGACTTAAAGGGGGAGGAACCCTCCACCCAAAGGCCCCTCCCATACACCCTCCCACGATCCTTCCCTCCTTGTGGCTCCCGCCCCATGGCCCGTCCCCATTTTCCCTTCGGTGTTGCCGCCTGGATCTGGTTCCCAGCGGCCCCGACGGACACCATCATCAACATTGGCCATGGGTTAAAGGCCCACTTCCTAAACCTTTATTTAGCGAACCACAAGAAGATCTTGAAAAAACGAAGGAGGACCAACATAACGGAGGTATCCTCCCCTTATTCATGCAAATCTTGTTTCTATTTATTATCCCATGAAAGAAATAGTTGGCGTTATTCTTCTCTTCTTATTCTAAATGCACGGTTTCCTCCTTTAATATTTCACCTTTCAAGGTTTTAGCCCTGGATTTCAATTCGGTATGAACCAAAAAAAAAGCAACCCTTGGGGCGGAGCACCTAGCGTTTCCCAGGGGCCGATGACATAGGGGTGTCGCAGGTTCTTTCCCCACAAATCCGGGGCTTGAATGGATCTGGGGGTGCCAAGGCATTGGGTGGGAGGCTGGGGGGAATTGGGCCGATTTTGGGTTAAAGATCTCAACATAACCTGATAATGAACTCTGATTCTTTATAACATGGTCAAAAAAAATGGGTCCTTTTGTTTTCATTCAATTTTATTTTATAGAATCGAGTAATTTGTGGCCTCTGTTTAAGATTTATCCTCCCATTTATTTCTCAGACAGCTTGGTACCTTTAACCTTCTAATTGTCCATTTCCCCAACCCACCTTTGTTTTTTATGATGGGTATTTCATACTACCGGAATGTTTAATGGGGAAAAAGCAAATCGCTTAGTTAATTCGAAGATAAGCCTCGTTTTGGTCTAATGGGTAATTCCGTTAAAATAAATACTCCTTGTGATCTCAATTTCCAACAACCATCACCTTTAATTATTTGTAAATTGGTTGCATTTGCATATTTCACTTGATTGCTTCATTTGGTTAAATTGCACCTTACTTTAAATTATACCTTTGATAATGAATGCCTTCCTGTTTTTATACATATTAATTAACCATGTTCATACATAAATTGTTTTTGTATCCTCTCAACAATTTGGAAGGCAATCACCGTGGGTTCTTTGACGCCCATTTTAAAGAGGAGGCCCCCAATGATTCTCAAGAAAAGCAAAGTAAATGAAGATTCTTACTCTCTTTGTCACCCAAATTCCCCCCCCACCACCAGTGCTTGCTCTTACTTGGATGTGATATTGGGTTGCATGTTGCATATGGTTCTACCTTGTAATGCTTCTTATTGGGTAAATTGCATCTCTTAGAAACATTATACGTGAATATGAAGCCTTCTGTTTTTGGTACATACTCTCTTTCTATTAACCATGTTCTTACATCAAACTACTTTTCTTGTGTATCCCTCATCAAACTTGAGAACACCTTCAAGTTTGAGTAATATTGGTTCATCTTCATATTTTCAAACACAGCCTTAATTTTTGAAGTGCCACTTTAAAGAGCACTCTAACTTTAAGTGTTTTGGTTATATGGTGGTTGCATTCTTAATTTGTTGAAATGCCTTCTATTAGGTTTTCATACTTTCCATATCCTAAATGTGGTTCCATACATAAAATTGTGTTTCTACATGCATCCACAATTTGGAATCAATTTCATTCCTTTGTCTTGTTTTTACTTGCAAGGCAAAATTGGAACACCCAAATGATTGGTCTCTCAAGAGGATGATCACCGTTCCCGCTATCACTTTCATCTATTCAAATTCATCTCCCTATCCCCCCAAGGGCTTGCCTAACATGGGTGTGAATCGGTTCATGTTCAATGGTGAGCTTGTATTCTCCTAATTTGTTAAAGCATTCCAGAAAAAAAATGGGAAATGAGTTTCCTTTTTGGACAACTAACGCCATCAACCCATTTCTTCTAAATCATTCGGTGTTCCGCTCTATAAACATAGGCGTCCACGCCGTGGGTTAATAGGGCTATCTTATGTCAATTTATTCTGCATATTTAAGCAACAAGTAAATGAAATATTGACAGCTCTTTTGGCCCACCCTACACCACCACACATGTCTTCTCTAACCCTTGTGTATTGGTTCATTCCTTGATTTGGGACTTTAATGTTTAATTGGGTTTGCATCTTATTTAAATTACTAATAGACACCTTCCTATTTTTTCACATCATCATTGTTAACCTTGTTTTAATAAAATTCCAATCGATAACACTTCGATGGTCGTTTAAGAACAAATTTTGCCATTGCCTTATTTGGCAAAAATTTGGTGGCCCCTTTTAAAGGAATAGGTTTCTCTTTCATACACTTGCATTATTTAACAAGCAAGCACCTTGGTTGTTTAACTTTATCTCAACAAAAAGACCGTTTTTTCATACAATTCCACCTTATCAGGGTGTTAAAAAGGGAAATCGGTATTGATCAATGATTACGAAAAAATTGATTCCTTTTTCTTATGGGTTTTTCCAAAAAAAAAAAGGGGAAAAAAATAAGGAAACATTGGGGTCCTTGCCATAAGGGGCATTGCCATTTTTTTTGTGGCATTAAAGGTAAGTTTCCCTACTCCAACAAGGGCTTCTCTCCTTGGGGATACGGGCATTTCAATTTTACCATTTTAATTAGGTAAACCATCTTTAGCTTACACATGATCTTAAATGAGCCTTTCCTATTTTTTACATATAATCTCATCACACCAGTTCTTAATAAACTACTCTTCTTTGATTGCTCTCATTATATCACCTTTAATTTGTTTATTGGTTTCATCTTTTCTTATATTTACTAATTGGAGACACCTATAAAGCCTACTCATTAATCCACATCATCAAATTTAGTTACACCGTTGGATTATAAAATTCACATCCGAGATAAAAAGAAAACATCCGTAACACAGATGGTCCAGTCCAAGAAACAAATGGCATGTGACACGTCTAATGTTGTGAAACAAAAAAAATATCCGTCGGTTCCTTTTTTAAAGAATAGATTGCCTTTCCTAAAATTGCCATTAATTAAGAAAAAGCACGAAAAAAAAAATTGGATCTGTTTGATGACGGTGAAATTCTTAAAGAAAAAAAAAAAACGTGAAATTCCATAAAATACCTTAAATACAAAAAAAGACTGTAGAAAAAAAGGGAAAAGGGACTTTTTTATGACCCTCTCTTCAACCCAAAAAAAAAATGAAATGCTTACACCAATTATTTTTTTAAAAAAAAAATCGCACTAAAAAAGAATAACACCCTTTTGTTCCCAAAGGGGCATTTCTTTTTTTATTTGTAATTAAATGGTGGTTATGTTATAATTTCTCCAAAAAAAAAAACTTCCCGCTCCTTTGGGGTAAGGACAAAATTAATTACAATTTTTGGGAATTAAGGGGAAATTAAAAGATATTAATAAGGTTGGGAAAAAAACATCCCCTTCCTTAAAAAATTATTTTCCATAATACACTTATTTGAATATAAAGGAAAAAATACATCCTCGAAAACCGAAAAACAGCTATCCCTAAAATAAAAACATATGGCTTCTTTGATGTTATTAATCCACTCCATCTGATTAATTACATGTTTTTTAATGGAATTCTTACCTTTTTCAATATATTATAATGGGAAGCCCATTTGTTCAATTAAACCCATCATAAATTTTTTATCAGTTAGATAATAATTTTTATTGAAGCAATATACCTCCTCTTGACCAAAGAAAAAAAGCGAAGAATAGGATTAAGGTGCTTACAGAAAAATTCTCAACCCCCATCTAAAGTTGCAACAAAAAAAGCACACCTGGTTTGAAAAAAAACAAAAGCTGTCACTTTCCTTTAAATTTGGTGGTAGTTAGAACAGCTTGTTAATAATCCACACTAAAAGAAAAATGTGCGCCCATGTCTTGTTCTTGAAAATAAAACGCAATCCATTTCCTTATGAAAAAGCACAAAAAGTCCACCCCACTAAAAGGGTCCAAATCTCAGTCTGAAAAAATTAAAATCCTTATACGTACATAAATAAGAGACCTCACGCCTCACGTCCAAAAAAGAAGTAAAGGACTGTTTGTTTTTAATTACACCCTTTTCTTAACTAAATTCTTGAGTTAGTTCAGGATAGGAGATATTGAGGATTAACCCTTAAAAATGCAAGAAACATGAAAAAAACCAAATGGTAGTCTAATTAGTCAAAAGAAAGAAAAAAAAAAATTTTAGGTTCTGAAAAAACAAAAAAGGCATTCTTTCTTTTCTTTAAATTTGATTTTTAAATGGTTTGTTTAAGATTTAATAAATTCGTCAAAAAATAACCCTCGAACTTCAACTATATTTGGATTGGGACAAAATTCACCAAATTTTTAATTCCTAAATATAATTTTCGTTTGAGAAAGACCATTGGCCCTCCTTGAAAATCATTTAACAAATTAAACCACGGGGTCTAATTTGAAGGTTCAAAATTTTTGAAATAAAGTGTTCAATGGGTATGCAGGTTGGACTATATTTCACTTTTCTTCTAGGATGAAAGCAACCTATATGAGAATTTTAACTTGGTGAATAATTGTTCACCCCATATGATGATTTCTGC